>PVJC01000101.1:0-142137 GCA_004026665.1 Murina feae | reverse complement strand
GAAAGGGTGCAGGTTGGTCAGAGGGACATCACCAACACCCCCCACCTCCACTCCGTGCATGAATTTCATGCACTGGGCCTCTAGTCTAATCTAATAAAAGAGTAATATGCAAATTGACCTTCACTCTGTTACACCCACAATGCCCACCAACCAATCAGGAGCAAATATGCAAATTAACTCAACTAAGATGGCGGCAGCTGGAGTTGCCCCAGGCAATGGAGGAAGCCAGGGCCCTGTGGGCCCTGAGCTCTACTCAAGGCTACAAAGTTTCAATTATAGAAGATAAACAAACCCCAGATACCTGCGGGGCTGGGACCTTGGGTTGCTAGAGGCAACTCAGGCTTCGAGAAGGGGGCAAGGAGGGAACCAAGGCAACAAAGTTTCAATTCTAGAAGTTAAATAAATCCCGATACCTGCTTCCAGCCAGGCACCCCAGTAGGGACCCAAACCCTGAAGAGGCTGTGGGCAGCCTGAAATGGCCCTCTGCCCCTCACCTAGGCTGGCCAGGCACGCCAGCAGGTGGACATCCTCCAAGGGGTCCCAGACTGCGAGAGGGCACAGGTCAGGCTGAGGGACCCCACCCAGAGTGCACAAATTTTTGTGCACCGGGCCTCTAGTAAAAATATATTTGGGGGGGAAAAAAGCATAAACTATGGAAGCAGACACTTCGGGTTTACATCTTGGCTCAACCACTGAGCAACTGTGAGAGGAGAGACCTCACCTCTGTGACTTCATTGTATTATCTATTGAGTGGAAGTGGCACTAATTATGGCTCCTCGTTTTTAAATTGCAACTTTTAAATGTAACCCACTTAGAACAGTGACTAGTGACCACAAAATCCCATATAAATGTGAGTTATGTGGATCCACCTCTAGCTGGGCTCCCTGTTTTCCTCCGATTCAGCAGAATTTATTTACAAAATGGTTTTATTGCAATGCTCTGGACTCCTCTAACACTTATTTTTCATAAGCTAATGAACTTGTCTTGAAACTCCAGTTCACTCGAGAGCCATTTGTTTCTATTTGTTTCTTAACTATGTGCCGTCTGGTTTCTACCTACTGTATTAAATGGCTTTGACGGTACAAGGATAGTGTTTAGATATATTTTCCAATTTGGCATTTCTTTCATGTCGAAAACTTTCGCCTCAAGAAACCAAGTTGCTCGTGTTCATCTCTTGGATTTCAACGTGAATTTGGGCCGGGTGGTAATTGAATGAGAAGCATGGTCCAAAGTGACTGTTTGCTTTTTTTTTTTCTTTTTAATTACTTCTAAAATTAAAAGATAGGTACCTAAAAGAAATCTATCCAAGTTTCACATTGCTCTGATACGATGTTTTATAATCGTGAAATATTAAACAGCTATAACATTTAATTTCTCCACGCCCCAGCCTTTCTCTTTAATAGAATCAGCTATTTTTTTTTACGTCTTCTCAGATCGAATTCCTATCCAAAAGCAGAAGCATCCATATTTCATGAATAATTTGACAAGAAACTTTACATAATATTTTAGGTCAACGTGCCAGGATGAGTATGTATAGATGAGGCTTACCTGTGTGTGTGTGTAGCCTTTTTGTAAGTACGTCCCATCTCCCTCCAGGGCAGACACTGCATCTGCTGTGTGCACAGGGCTACTTGACTCAGTCCCTGGACTTAGTATGTCATGTCACTGATATTGGAAATAGCATTTGGAGTTTTAGTTCGTATTCTATTTCACTGAATATGAAAGCTTATTTCAGGAAACTTGAAGTGCAAACATTTGTCTTTGTCGGATTCCATATTACGTCTCAAAAGTCCACGTTAGGTATTACTCTGAAAATTGGAGACATGACTCAAGTATTTGCATATTTAATGGTAATTATGTAAATTTGTATGCACTTAAACAAACAATTGTCCTCCTACAAATGGGCTCTTTGTACTTAAGAGTTTAGGGAAGAGCATGGGAAATGGTGGAGAATTGGATGGCTTGGGGAGTTTAGCTGGTCGGACACGGTTATCTCTTTTGCAGGCAGCCACATCATATAGGGATGTAACCAATTATATACGGTTGCTCTCCCATAATTATATTTTAAAAAATGATATAAAAGTTAAAAGGTCTTAGTGGCAACATTAAAATATAGTCTGATGCATCAGTTTGATGACAAAGATGCCTGAACAAAAACTGCCAAAAATATCTGCATTCCTCCCCATAGTCCCAGAAATGCCTACCTTCTCACTACCATCTTTCTCCCAGTGCAGCCACTGGGCCACGTCTGACAGGGCCACTTACAGGGACCTACTTCCTTAAACCTACTGAGTCAAATCTTCTGAAGATGTTCTGGACACCACATTTTACAAACGTTTCCCCAATGACTCTTGTGTATATTCAAGTTTGTTTGGCCCGTAACTTTTTGTTTTGCATTAAATAATTCGATTTCCACATGAAGATCCCAGTACCCTTTAGAAGAAACAGACATTGAACCATGACTACTTCTCAAATCTGCAAGAAGTTAATTTACCTAATTTTCTAACTAGTCTTCTCAAGATACAGATGCCTGGGTTATCTGAGAAAACAGTTACAAAAGGGGAGAAGAACATAACAGTATATTGGCATTAAGCTTTACACACACACACACACACACACACACACACACACACGCGCGCTGCAAAAAAATCAGGGATAATTTAGAGCTCTCTTTCCAAAGCCACTGGCCAACCACATTCAAATATATTTTAAAAAAATCAAGAAAGAGAAAGAGACAAGGAGAAATAAACGTTGTTGTAAAAAATAATGCTTTTGTAGTTTAGTAGCATTGTTTTTCCATTAATGCAGAATGTGCTCTGGCACAGTTTTCCCATTAATGCAGAGTGTGTTCTGCTGACTGTTAGTTTGGTCTGAAAACAAATAATAATTGACAATTGTACGTGATAAATACTTCACTTTTCAGAAACTGCATTAGAGGACCCGGCACTGTACATCATAGAGTTGTGTTATTTACATCCACTTATGACACACCTGTCCTGCACGCCGAGTTGAACTTAGGAAAATTAGAGTCTGCTGCGGCTCTCATGCTGCAAGTAGATCACAGGTTTGTTTGTTCCTCAG
Source organism: Murina feae (assembly GCA_004026665.1). NCBI lineage: Eukaryota > Metazoa > Chordata > Mammalia > Chiroptera > Vespertilionidae > Murina > Murina feae. The sequence goes on along the minus strand of PVJC01000101.1, from coordinate 139,056 downwards.
CTAGGAAGTCCTGTGTTGCAGGGAAATGTTAGCATCCTGCATATACATCAGGGCATAATTAGCATATTAGAATGTTTTTTGCATGGAGACTGGCTTTTGCTTTTTTTTCTTTTTCTAGACATAGTTTTATTATTTTAATTTGGCTTGTTCCTTGGTAAGTCCTTGGATTTTTTTTCCTATAGCATTTAAAGCTGTCTTATTATCCTATAAATATTTTCTGGTTGCATTGAGTTTTTTAATGTTTGCGGTTAAATACAAACAGGAACAACCTTTCCACTTGGATGTTTTAAAACATGAACTTCCTTAGGCTGTCACTCATTTGTGGATTATAATGAACAACATAAACCGATGAACAAAAACTGATGTAGAGACAGAGAAGCATCGATCAGATGCTCAAAATTCAGAGGGAAGGTAGGGGAGGGTGGGGGAGAGGGGGAGAGATCAACCAAAGGACTTGTATGCATACATATAAGCATAAGCAATGGATGTGGACAACGGGGGATGAGGGTGAAGGCAGGAGTGGGAGGATGAGGGAACATTGGGGGGGGATAAGGTCACATTTGTAATATCCTAATCAACAAAGGGAAAAGATAAAACATGAACTTCCCACAGTTTCAGTGGCAGCATTCCACAGGGGTGGGTGGCGTTAACAGCCATCAGACACACTGTAAGCAATGAGTAGAAAGGTACTCCTCAAAGGGCCTTGGGATGTAATCATTAAGGACCCAATCTCCCATCGTCTCTGGGAGGGCAGCTGCCTGCACTAGAATAGGAGATGAATTGACTCCATACAAGAAGCCATAGGCTGAGTCCCCAGGGCTGTGAGGACGGGACACGTGGACGTCACTCATTCACAGGGTCACCAGGCGTCAGAACCCATCGCGGACTCAATAGCACATCCCACCTGTGACAGGGAGCGGTCAAACCCTCTTACTCAGCGATGGTTTATCCTGAGAACACGTATGGAATGGGTTAGTCAAGCTAAGATTTCTTTCTGTCTTTGCAGCCCTCTTGGTGCATGGCCACTGATGGGCAGCATATTCTGTTTTCATGTCTCTTCACTAGAAAAGCTCAACATGTCCGTTTTTCCCCCTCTTCTCGCTTTATAAAGAGGTTTTCTGGGCTGAAGGGAGATGTTATTTTTAATTATGTTCCCCCAACACACTGTAGGATAACTGTCCTGTAACCACTGAAAATGTCAAGGTCGTGAGAGGAAAGAAAAGCTGGAGACGTGGTCTAAATTGAGGAAGACGAAGAGACGGCAGTTGACTGCAATGCGAGGCTCCAGGCTGTGTTCTTTTGAACGGACACGCATAGTAGGAGCTGTTCAACCTTCAGTGGAGTCTAAGTGTTAGATGTGTTGGGGGTGATTTTCTTATGCTGGTGGCTTCGTTGAAGAATGTGTTCGGGTGAAATACTAAAGTATTTGTGAGAGATGCACGATTATTTTCACATGGTTTAGAGAAGTTATTTGAAATACACTTTTCATGTGAGACTGGTTCCCAGCTGGTATTGGAGGGGGGAGGGTAGGCAGATACGAAAGAGATCGCGATATACTCATCAAAAATAGATAAAAATTTTTTAAAGTTTCTGCTAGTTGGTTCCCTCTTTAAATAAACAGTTACTTTTAAAATTCTATTTTGGGTTCCTATATTCCCTCTCTTGAGACAACTAGTATGTATCATACCCACATAAGCTTATATAATGTGTGTTGTTTTGTATTTTAAACCACACAAATGGTATCATACTTGCCCACACTTTTGCAACCTGTTTCTTTAGCTGATGTTATTTTGGGACGTATACACTTTTTACATCTTGCTAATATTCATTTCTCACAATAGTGTTACATAAGCCCCCGTTTATCCATTCCTCTGCCAAGAGACAAGTTGCTTTGGTCTTTCCCACTATCCTAAACACTGATGCCTCATTATATAAATTTTAAATATATCTTCTCCCACTGACATTTGACAGGAGGTTTCAATTTTAATATTGGCCCATTTGTTGACCCATTTTTAACAGTTTGTCCTCTCATTTTATAAAAAAATTATTTTTTTGTGTTTATGTATTAAGGATATTTTTAGAGGTGCTCGGGGGGGGGGGATAAGGAAGGGGGGAATAGAACAGACTTTGAAAAACAGCTTGTCCTGAAAAGTAAAGAATATAAATTAACTTGCTAATACACATATATGTTTATCTAAACTGTAGGCTCAACAATCTTCTAAAATAAATACTAGCTAGCATTCCATGTTATGTAAAGAGAAGTTTGAAATTAGTCATTTTCTGTGTTTGAAAAAACACACTTAAGATAGTCAGGCTTACATTATTTGTCTTTTGGCTAATTATGTGGGGAAATGCTTGAGAATCTTACTATCTGAATCTATTTCTAACTGTCATATATTTATTCTTTCATACACCCATGCAAGCACACATTTATTTAGTCAACAGATATTTGATGTATTCATATTTATCCTAGTACCTCGTGCCTGCCACAGAGTTCTAGAAGCAAAACAACATTTCTGGCCACAGAGATTTTGCATTTTGGTGAGATGATATAGCCGTAAACAAATGAATCCGCATCTATAAAGTGGTTGGACCCTCCTGCTAATGATAAACATGTAAGAAAATTCATCAGTAAACTGCCCTGACTTCTAGGTCCTGGGCCTAAATTTGCTCCTGCAGGGCCATGTTGTTTTGAAAGCGTGAGCTGCACAAAGATACTCCCGCTAAAGTGTAACTTTTTTAGTCATCTCCAGAGTGGGTGAAATTCTAAGGAGTGTTCTTAGGGCTAAAACGCCCATCTTTGCCAGCAAAGATTTGCGCATTGCCTGGGGGATAAGAGAGCTGGAGGCTGGAGGAACAGTTTTGTGGGGGTTTTGCTGTTATTTGTTTTGTTTTTTTAAATCTCATTGATTATATCTCAGTCTGTTTTAAATGGCAGTTTAGAATATTTAGAAGAAAGCATACAGAATGATGTCAAACTCATCTCGGGTCATGGCATTGATGGGAAAGAAATTGACAGTGTTCACTTAGAAAACACTAACTACTGGCCAGATGAGCTCGTGATGCTGCCCGCTGACCTGATATTATCAATATAGATGGAATCAAGCTAAACCGAAATGGAATTTTATTTTTAATGCTCTGTGATTGAAACAATTTGCAGAAAACATGGGCCTTGTCAAGCCGATATCCCGTGAATGCTACATGCAATTTCTACAACACTACATATATAGTGACATGCTCAGCGGAAATGATACATTTATGTATTTCTGTCCTTCTGGGATTAGACGGTATGAACAGAAATGTCAGCTGGACCAGCTCTCCATCTTTCATGTTTTTCTTCCCAAAAAATATTCTATCAAGTAACCAAGGTTCCAAATTGTTGCAAGCAAAATGAATAATTTTTCAATGAATTTATGTTTACTATCAATCTATCTTTACATTAATATTTATAGGAAGTTTGAGAATCTAACTCTACTGTAACTGGCAAACATCTATATTTCCATTTTACAAAAAGAAATTATCAGGTGTGAAATACAACTTATTCTTCATCCAGTTTGCAAAATGCAGAATGCATTCCTAATTATAAAGGAAACTAGAAAATAATGTGATACTTTATTTTCTAAATCTAAAGTGTGTGTGTGTGTGTGTTTTTAAATACTCTGGCCAGTGTGAATATATAAGCACTTGGGAACCTGGATGAAATAATTACTGATACTAATTTATTAACATAATTAAATAACTATCTTAACTATTATACAAAACATTTTATTTAGAAATACACCATTTGTTTTCCTTCATTACTTTGTATTAAACAATATGCTTTAGGCTCCTGAGTTGCAGTATTGGCATCAAGCACCATAGAGCCAGTTTTTGTATCATCTCACACAGTTTTTCACAGAACACCCTCTTTGCTTTCCTCTGCACTTATCCTATCTAATAAAAGAGTAATATGCAAATTAACCATCACACTGGGACAAAAATGGCGGTGCCCATAGCGGTAGGGCAGGACGCTGGTGGCGTTACCCTGGCAATGGGAGCCCAGCAGGCAATCAGACCGCAGGCAGCACCCAGCAGGGCCTGCTGGGAGGTCACCATGATGACCCCTGAGCAGATGAGCGGGGGCTGCAGGCAGCATCCAGCAGGGCTGGCTGGGCACCGGCTGCAGAGGAGGTGGCTCAAGCCATTGGGACCCCGCAGGCAGCACCCAGCAGGGCCTGCTGGGCGGTGGTGGTGGCCAAGAGGGAGAAAGCAATGGGCACCTGCAGGCAGACACCCAGCAGGGCCTGTTGGGCTGTGGCTGCATCCACTGGAGAGCAGGCAAGTGGGGCGACCAGGGAGCAGGCAATCAGCCCAGAGGCAGCACCCAGCAGGGCCTGCTTGCCCATCCCTGTGGTGTGGAGCAGACAGGCCCGACAGAGAGCAGAGAACCACATGGAGTGGGCCCAAGCCATCAGTAGCACATCTCCTGAGGGCTCCTGAATTGGAGAGGTGCAGGTGGGGCTGAGGGATCTCCCTGCCTGCCCTCCCCCTCCCTCACCTACCCATGCATGAATTTCGTGCACCGGGCCCCTAGTATGTGTGTATGTATACACACACACACACACACACATACATATGTATACATACACACATATATATGCATAGCTCTATTTCCTTATGATACATTCATAAAAGAAATGTAATCCCAAATCCCAGTATTGATTGGAGTAATATCAACACATGCACTGCCCCTCCCCAGAACTTATGTAGGTACTATATGTTTCCTACATACAAATCAGTACATTGCTTTTATTTCATTTTTTTATATTTGCATTGATGTCAGAGAGGAAGGGGGAGGGAAAGAGAGATAGCAACATCAATGACGAGAGAGAATCATTGATCAGCTGCCTCCTGCACGCCCCCTACTGGGGATAGAGCCCACAATCCTGGCACATGCCCTGACCTGGAATGGAACTATGCCCTCTTGGTTCATATATTGACTGACGCTCAACCACTGAGTCATGCCAGCTGGGCAGTACATGGCTTTTAGAGATGAAATTTTAGAATCCTGTTTATTGGGAAATAGAGACACCTACCACTGTCTCTAGGAATAACTACCAATCCCTGTTAAAGGGTTTTGTCTAATTTTGCATCGTTCCCATGAGCTGAGTCTGCCGATCAGCCCTTTTCCCCTTTTTCCCAAGTGCTTGTCTTTAGTGCCTGCTCCTTCCCTGCCTCCCTCTTCACTGGCGTCTTCACTTCAGTATCAGCTCGCTCACAGTTACAAAATCTCTCACCAGTTCCCAGCCCAGGCTCGTGTAAAAACAATGGTTTTCATGATATTCACAATGCCAACATTCAGCCCCATAGCATTTCCAACAGGCGGCGAAAGGTTTGTCCTAACAACGTGTGTGCTGCTCTCGGGTGACTGACGAGCAGGTCATTGATTCATCTGAAGGTACTTTCCAGAGTTTCTCCTGACTCATTTATGAGGCGAGTATTATCCTGACACCAAAAACTGTACCCCAAACAGCAGGAACTCACGAATAATGATGCTAATTCGGCCAAATAAAAGTGATTGCTGGCTTGAGAAACCATTTTTTAAAAAACGCGATGTTTCTCTAGTTAAAGGCGGTAAGACATTTACATGGAGCACCCACTCAAAAATCAGAGTGACATCATGGTGGCTTGTTAGTGTACGTGTCAGTCATGAAATACTTGTTAAATTGCTGGCCACCAGTATAAATGCCAGCGTGCACCTCACACACCCAAGAAAGTAGAGAAATAGCCACCTTAGTGTTGGCAAGTCAACTCATCGCAGCCCCGCTGTATGGAGGCTTTGAATAAATGGCATCTTTGCAGACAAAACAAAACTCATCCTGAACTTGAAGCAACCCTCCACGGCAAGAGGAGAGTGAGAAAGAGATCTGGCAAGGACTCATCCATCTGACCTGAAACAATCCACCTCCGGGGGAAGTTGCCAATGTCAACCTCCTTAGCTGAGCTCACCTGAGAGGCAGGCAGGAGGAACAACACGGACTTGATCTCCCACTTGAGGTTGGCATCTCGAGACTGAAAAATAAGCAACAACACGAAAGCAATTAAAATAGTTCTTGTGAGGATGTCCTCTGTTAATTACATTTACAAAGAATCACTCTTTCCAAGCGACATGCCCTGGCATGAATTAATCTTCAAGGAACAGGGAAGTATACAAGCCTGGCAAGTTTTATTTTATTTCACTCAAAAAGAGCATTAATCATAAACCAGAGTATTAGCCTCAAGACTGACATTATTCTCAGGTTCTACTCAGGAGCCAGGGGGCATGCATTTATTTTGATGAAATATTAATTTTGTCATAGTTTATAGAATTTAGACAAATCATTCTTTCAGATGTAATTACCTCAATAAAATTAATATCTCAAAAAGTAACATTTGGAGGCGAGGAAGGGATATAAAAACTATTTGAAATTGTTTTTGCTGTTAGTTTTATAATTTTTATCTTACCCATTGAAAGTGTATTTTTTGTTTATTATTACCATTTGCTCATGCAGAGAGAAATTCCCTAAACGGGAGACTTTGTCAGGGCGACATAACATTTTAGTTTTTAAAAACTGGCCACCGGTTAGATTAGGTAAGATCCTGTAGCAGACAAGCTGCTGTAATAAACAGACCCCAACTGTAAAACTGCCCACGTGTAACAGAATCACGCTTTTCCCATCAGAACGTGCGTGTTCAGAGGAGAGGACTTCTCCCCTTCCAGCTAGTGTGTCGGGAATTAACCATTCCCTTCAATCTCATGACTGGGTCCTTTAAACATACAACAGGCACTGATTTTATTTTTCAAAGGGAGGAGGTGAATCCAGAAAAAGTCAACTATTAAGTAATTGGAGCATAAGCCACTTGACTGGCTCACACATAAGGCATTCGGCTTTTCTAAGCAAAATTCTAATGGGTCAATATATTTATTTGGTGGACCCGGCTATGGCATGGAATTGGAGTACATAGAGATCTAAAGTCCTTCAAGGTTACCCTCCTATAAGTCAAGTCACAGAGAAATCCAGGGTGTCCCCAAAAAATGTATACACATGTAGCAGCTGGTAGCTCAGTGGATGTGTCTTTCTTTTTAGATTTAACTCATTGGAATTAATAGTTATTCAAAGTGTGTATACATTTTTGGGGAGGCACCGTATATTTCAGGATGAAATGCGTGTGGGGTAGATGGGTAAATGATCTCTCTCAATCTCTCTCTCTCTCTCTCTCTCTCTCTCTCTGCACCCTTGTATTTCCACCACTTTTCCAAATGCACACACTTACTAGACAAGGTCGCAACTTCTGATGCTGCAGACACTGCTGAGGAAGAGGAAAGTGTAAAAATGACACATTCCTCTCACTTGGAAGTGTCCTGCAGGTCAATGAAACGTGTTAGATGCATAATAAATAACAAACTTTATTCCCAGTTATACGAAAGCGGAAATCCGTTTAATAAACAGCAGTAACACTAATCCAACATGACGATTAATTTTAACAAGATGTGGCATAGGCCAGTAATGCAAGAAAAGGAGTAACTTTTCCCCATATTTTCTTCTTTCCCTCTGACATTCTTCTGGAGCCATTGCTAAGTGTGTCTAATCTATGTGCATATGGAGTCACATTTTTAAAATATTACTTTTTTCAAACATTTTCGGCATAACTGCCTGGCTGGTACCTGACTGGTTCAGGAAGTTTCATGGTCATCAGACCCTCGCACCACCCTGGCTGGAGCTGGGGGGAACACTGACCCCAGTGGGGTCCACACTTCCCATCCGGGGTTTCACACCTGCAGATTCCACCAGCCTCCCATGGAAAATGGCATTCACATTTGTGGCCACACATTCTCAGCGCAGATGGAAAACACTATTTAAGGTCCCCGGTTGGTGGAATCTGCAGATGCAAAAGGCCGGATTCAGAGTCGCCTGTTAAGGTGGGTTTTGGGCTGCAGGGAGGCAGCTGTATTTCTCTGTGGAGATGCTTCATCATATCACCCATCTCTCAGAATGGAAGAGCTGAACAAAAGGTGAGTAACATCTCAATGGTGGCACTTCTGTTTACATAAGTGTAGAAAACGTTATAATGCCATAGGTAGCCTGCGGCCACACATTTCCCTTTGTTCTTGAGCAATAATATACATATTGCTCACATCAGATAGCAAACCACTTTTCAAATGTATTCATTTAGTTGGTTCCCACAGGAACCTTCTAGAAGCAAGAATGCTTCTTCCTCCCCCACCCCATCCTTCTCATCATTATTTTATCGCTGAATGAACAGTTGCTCAGAAGAGAAGATCAACTTTTCAAGTTCATGTAGTCAATAAATTTTGGAGACAGAACTCTGACTTACATGTCCATAGGACACATTTTTATGCTTTACATAACGCCATGCATCTTAACACTTTCCCAAGATTTAATATAAAAATAATTGGTGAAATCGACATGAACATGCTGGCTAGGTGGGAAGTAATCCTATTTCCCATGTAACTGTAATCAAGGTCTGTGGAGAGCTGCTGATGGCAGTCGTGGCCCAAATTCATAAGACAGAAAACTAAGAAAGCATTCAGGTTTTCTGAGTGAAGGGAACTTTGAAAGTTCCTCAGCATTATAGACAAATCTATGAGTAAGTCAGCAGATGGATCTAATATTTATTGACCTCTAGTATATTAATCGTTTTCATTCCACACTCAGCTTATGCTATTGGCCACGTTGTAATTTGTACTCAACAAGAGGTAGCTGTGGTATTTTCTTTAATGGCATTGACCCCCAAGGTTAGCATGCTGGCAGTCATATAGCAAGTGTCCAATTGGATTAATTAAATGTATATATTTGATACATTTGATTTATAAAGTGAAAGATGATGAAATTAAGGCACAGACATCCTCCTATCTAATAAGAGAGTAATATGCAAATTGACCATCACTCCAACACACAAGATGGCCGTCCCCATGTGGACACAAGATGACCTGCAGGGGAGGGCAGTTGGAGGGACCCAGGCCTGCAGGGGAGAGCAGTTAGGGGACAACTGGGCCAGCAGAGGAGGGCAGTTGGGGGCAACCACGCCTGCAGGGGAGGACAGTTAGGTGACCAGGCCAGCAGAAGAGGGCAGTCAGGGGCAATAGGGCTGGCAGGGGAACAGTTAGGCATTGATCAGGCTGGCAGGAGAGTGTTTAGGGGGTGATCAGGCAGGCAAGCAAGCGGTTGGGAGCCAGCAGTCATGGATTACGAGAGGGATCCCAGAATGGAGAGGGTGCCGGCTGGGTTGTGGAACACACACACACACACACACACACACACGTGCATGAATTTCATGCACTGGGCCTCTAGTTTTTGGGTATTTGCAAGAGATCTCACAGTAGCTTTGGAAGGGGAAAAAAACAAAACAGGAATATTACCTAATTCATGCTGCATTTTCAAGAAGATCAAAACCAGAAAAAGACAATAAGAATCAAAATTAAAGGCCATTTCATTGATCAATATAGATAGATACAGCCATCTTGTAATCCTTTACAAACTAGTAACCTAAATAACATGTGTAGGTGTGCAGGTGTGTATATAACTCCAGTCATAAAACACATATGTGAGTATATCAAAGCCTTCTTATGCACGCCCACGTCAACAACAAATAAAACAGACTAAAGCACACAATTTTGAGTATTTCCCTTGACTTGCTGCTCTGTAAATAAATTTACCAATTTATTTATTCTACTTCCTTCAAGGCAACACTTTTATCTTCACCCTTTTCGATTCCTTCTATCTCTGTGGTGCTCTGTTCCAAGGCCTCCCGGAACCTGCATCTTTGGGGCTACTTCTGCGGAAAAGGTTTAACCTTTTGGGTCAGGCCTTTTTAGTTTATCTTATCAACTAATTTCCTGCCTCATTGAAACCCTTTTGTAATTGGATTTCCACGTGTCTACACATTCCCCAAAATCTGTAAATGACTCTATCAGCTCTCTAAACTCAAGCCGTCTCATCTTCTAAAGCATTATCTCGGCTTTACGTTATAATGCACAGAAGGATATATAAACCGCATTCTCTCTCTGCCTGTGTACGATACCATTTGATTTATAAAGTGAAAGATGATGAAACTAAGGCACAGACATCCTCCTATCTAATAAGAGAGTAATATGCAAATTGACCATCACTCCAACACACAAGATGGCTGCCCCCATGTGGACAACAAGATGGCCTGCAGGGGAGGGCAGTTGGAGGGACCCAGGCCTGCAGGGGAGAGCAGTTAGGGGACAACTGGGCTAGCAGGGGAGGGCAGTTGGGGAGTGTATCAAGAGTTAACTTGCCACTGCAGGGCCTTGGGTTTGTTTACAAAAATGACATTGATAGAATGACTTGTAGAGTTTAGTCAGACATCCCTCCCTGTCTTCTCTGAATGACGCCAGACCAGGAGGTATCGCTAACAAGCCTTCTCTTTTTCAGTCAACAAATACTGAGTTTCCATTTGTGCAGAGCCTGGTTTTAAGCCATAGAGGAGACACAACAGTGAGCAGGGTAAGTGGGGTTCTTGCCTTGGGTCCCCTGATATTTTAGCCGTCCGACGGGCACTGTGCCTTCCAATGGCATTTCGTTCCTATGGACACACACGTCTGTCCTCACACCAGTTCTGCAAGGAGCTGAAATCAGGCGGTACACGTTTCTCAGATTCCTCCTTCTGAGTACTGTTTTGGCCATTTCCAACTCCCAGACGAGGACAGAAGGGCCGGCCCCTTCTCGCTCGGCTTCACCTGGGTGCTAACGGCTGTCCCGCAATCAGCACGAGTCCTCCTCCTCCTCCTCCAACTAGTAGTTTGGACACAGATCAAAGAAGCCCTGGAAGAACTTTCATAATTTACAGTTTCCTTCCAGGCTCAACACTCCCAGGAGTCAGCGCTCGGCATGGTCTTAGTGAGTTAATGCCCGTGCTTAACATTTTTATGGGATTCTGGTTATTGGGGAACCCTCCACTCCCGCTGACATCTTGACGTGGGCTTAAGCAGCTCCGTGAGGAATTATTTCGGCTCTCAAGAAAGGACAAAGAATTCTAATTGCAGGAGAATCTTAATGTGCTTTCTGCATTGTGCTCCCTGAATGCGCTCAGCACTTGCATTAAAGAAAAAAAATAAAAATCCACGAGAAGATTAGTTAATGTTGAATAAAAACACAGGTTAAACAATTCTATCCTTAGATTATCCCCTCGTGAGGTTATTTCTCTCTTTAGCTCCTCTCTAATATTTTGACATTTCTTTTTATTTTTATGACATTTTTCAATCCTTAGCTACTTCAAGTGGATTCAGCTAATTTAAATATTAGGTTTAAATCCACTTTAGGAAACCTCTATTAGAAGTACAGCTGGTTAGTATTTCTTTTCACCAATAGGCATTTAGAGAAACCCAAATGGTAAATGTTTTCAATAACAAATAATTCCAGCAAAATTTAAACAAATTATTTACTTTTGACTTAAGGAAGTGGGATAGAGATGATTAGTTCTGAGAGGCATTAGATTACGACGGGGAATACAAGAAAATTCAGGTTATGATGAGAAGAAAAGCACTCGTTGGTGTCTTCCTAAGGGAAAAGAAAAGAAAACACTGGCCAGAAGATGTATAATTTTCACTTGTTGGAATGACTACCTAATATCAGGAGCTTGATGAAGATGCACTGGTTGATGAGTAACTATGACATAATTTATTATCTCTGGGATTACATGATTCTCAAATCGTACTTACATTTCCTTTACAAAACTCCAAGATAAATTAGTTCTAGGATCTCAGAGGACACTCAAAGGCCGCAGCTAATAGCAGAGTTTCAATGAACCTTTTAACAAACCAACTACAAACAGTGACATTCAAATAGCATGTTTTTTATAAATCCAGTTCTGACCAAAAAACAAAAACAAAACAAAACAAAAACTACCAATTTGTTACTGATTGTCCCGCTGTGATGGGGAACATGGATCATCGGCAAGTTTAGGAAATCTAGAGAGAAAAATGCAGAACCAGAAAGGGAATATCAGAACAGGCTATCAGAAGGCTAGAGGAAAATTTTTTTTTGGGGGGGGGGGGGTGGTGTCTCATTTATAATATTTGTGATGGGGAAAAAGTCTCTTGCCTCCTTATCCCCATTTCTACTTCACCCCAGGCACCGGGTTACCTTCTGGCCATGTCAGCCAGAGGGGCCCACCGGAGTCCACCAAAGTCAAATACATCGGCTGTGTACCCCCCGCCCCTGCCACGCCCCACGTGAGTGTGTATGACTGTCTTCTGTCTCCCTTTTTTCCTCCAGGCTTCTCGGTAACAGTCTCAGCTGCTAATATCACAAAGCAACAGAAAGGATCCTCTTGTCATAAAAGCGCTTCCAACACTTTTCTTCTTGTACGCCGCAGTGACAGGACCAGCTTAAAAAGCGATCTTTCAAAACCATCGAGGGGAAGGACGCGCAGCGGAAACCCCCTCCCCCCCAAAAAAAAGGCCGAAATAGAACGAGTGTGAAAACGGCACCCGATCCCATTCTGATGCTTTCAAAGGCTTGTTTCCTCTTTCAGAGGCTGGAGAGCTTAAGGTTTGCAGACCGTTCAGAGTGGACCAAGAGTGACAAATGGAGTCCGCACCTGGGAAACAGGTGAACAAAAGCTAACCAACCAACACCATCGGTCGAGCAAATGATTGGTTTTAAACACTATCCCCACTATGAGCCTTTAAAAAAAATGGTAAAATATAGAAAACAAAATTCATCTGTATTATTATAAAGGTTTATTGCCCGTGTGTATGTGTGTGTGTGTGTGTGTGTGTTTCGTGATTTTTTTTCTAACTAATTTGCATTGAGGTCTCTAGTTTTCATTAGAGCAAGGTGGTGCTCGGGGGTTTAGGATGCAATGGGTATGGTGTAGCTCGTAGGAAAACAGGCTTTGTAATCACACATGGAAAGAAAACGGGACGCTGGCTCTGATTTTAGCTCCAACGGCAGCCCCAGCTGCACGTCTTCTAGGTCTGGACTAAGGGACATGGGACCTTGGGAACTCAGGGGTGTGATTCCATGCAAATAAAAAGCGTTCGCTCTCCAGTGCAAATCTCAGAAAATTCTTTTTCCTGGGATATCGCAAGAACCCCACTCCCATGAGCCACTGGGGGAGGTGAGCCCCTCTCCTCTCCTGTAACAGATGGGTGTGCACATGACTTGACTTCGGGGACCCCCTTTCTCTGGAAAAGTCTAGCACTCCTGACACCATAGAAGTTTCATGACATCAACGATACTTATTAGAATAAGCACTTTTAGGAGACAGTGGCCGGGGCGTTGCAATGGCGGGTCCATGTGAAGTCCCGATCTTCAGCAGCCTGCCTTGAGCGGAGCACTGCCTTCCCAATGGGCCTTGGCACGAGGCTGCTCGCTGTCTGTCAGACTCAGTCCTGCCAAGTCTGACGGGCAACCAGTTCAGCTGCTGGGGGCTCATGTGGATGCCAAAGGGAAGAGGTTGTGTGTGGGCTTTATCTTTTTCCACATTCGATTCATCAATATTTTCCATAATAAAGAGCAAAAATGAGTAACTGACTATTTATCGTCAGGCTCTTTAATTCCTGCAAAACGGTCCCCGAACAGAGAAGAAACGTAGACAGAGGCAGCGATAGAGTGTGGACTGGGACTGCAGAGACCAAAGGGTCCCGGGTTCGATTCTGAGCAAGGGCATGGACCTCGGTTGCAGGCTCCTCCCCGGCCTGGGCCCTGGCCAGGGCTCGTGCAGGAGGCAACATTCAATGTGTTTCTCTCACTTTGATGTTTCTCTCTGTCTTCCCCTCTCTCCTCCACTCTCCCTAAAACTCAGTGGAAAAACATCCTCAGGTGGGGATTAACCAAAAAATAAAAAATAAAAAAGCCCACATCCTTCAGGGTGGAAATCAGATGCAAGCTTCACATTTTCCCCTCCCTGCCGTGAGAATAACTTGACTGGAGTCCTGGAATACCCGTCCAGCTCACCTGAAGAGAGGTAACCTGACTCGCTGACTTCCATCACCTCTCTCAGCAAATCCTTAGTACTATGAGACTTCTCAGTGGTTTCCTTTCTATTAACCAAGTTCTTGATATGACCAGCATCCTGCAAACACGCATTCATATGCCTAATAGAACACATGCAATTATCTGTGAGTGGAAGATGGGGAGGTGACATTGGAGCCATTTCTACTCATGGAGGACTAAGGGCAGCCTGTCTTTTAGTTCATGGGTAGACTTCCGGCACTTAAAACAGAGGACGCCTCAATCATATCCACTGGTGATCTACTCAGACTAATCAATCCTGCAATAGGAAAGTTTATAAATACTACAATGAGAGACCTTGTTAATAAACAAAAAGAGAGAGGAGAATGCATTTGTCACAAATACTGAGCATCCCCATATTGTTCAGTAATTATAAAATTAAGCAATAAAATCATATCAGAAAATGTATTATCAGCCACAGAATCAGAATAAATGGCCCAGCCAGTGTTGCTCAGTGGTTGAGCATTGACCTATGAACTAGGGGGTCACAGTTCCTTCCCTGGTCAGGGAACATGCCTGGGTAGCAGGCTTGATCCTCAGTAAGGTGGGGAGGGGTGCAGGAGGTAGCTGATCAAAGATTCTCATCATTAATGTTTCTATCTCTCTCCTTCTCCCTTCCTCTCTGAAATCAATAAAAATATATTTTAAAAAAAAAGAATAAATGGGAGTTGGTGGTGGTGTGTAATATAAATACGAGAGAACATTACCTGTGGTTTAGAGCCGATGGCTCTGTATTCACAGACTATGGTGGTAAATTAAGTTCCTGTTCCTCTCAAATGCTTCTCTCTGCTTAGCCCAGAAATATTATCTCAAAAAATGTGCTTACGACGGGTTCTTGGAGTAACAGGATAGCGATAATAATAAGATGAGTAATAAGATAGCAATGATCAAAGTCTGTCGGTGAAGTCCCAATGCATGTCTGAAACACAGAGTTCTTTTCCTTTTCCTTTTTTCTTTTTTTCTTTTTTTAAATAATTGGCTTTCCTGAAAGTGAAAACAGATGTATAGGCTGCCAAAGGAGTAACTTTGAAAATAGAAATTTAAAAAGAAACCAAGCTAATGAACTTTGTTTACTGTTTCAACTTTGAAGATTAGCCAGAGAGAAGAGAGTATCGGTCTTGAAGATCAATGCTAATGCTAGAGATAGTATTTCTTTTCATGCATGATCGTGGCTGCAAATTGTCCCACAGAAAACATATTCAACTCAGGAATATTTACATTATAAAAGTGAGGAAGGAAGCCAAGTGGGCACAGCATAAATTAAAACTTAAAATATAGCCATATTAATAAAAAAAAGAAGCTAAACTCCTAGAACTGGTAATGAAACAGCAAAGCGTTTTTGCAGATTGTTATACTTCTTCCTATTCCGAGAACAGAGTCAGCACCCAAACACTATTCAAAAGCTCTTAAAAAAAAAAAACAAAAAAAAACCCAACCCAGAACTTTTAGATGCTCAGCACTTAAATTTTGGACTCCATGTATTGCTACCAGGCTGGGCTGTTTATCTCTTAATCCTTTATTGTTTAATAATCTTTCTTCACAGCTGGTGACATGCAAATTATATTTCCCCCCCCCCCCCCCCCCAGTAAATAGTGCTGGGAGTGCAGATTTAAACTCAATAAATCAGAGTTGTCTTGGGAGGCGATGAAAGTGGAGAGAGGGCCACGTGGGCCTGCCAGACTCCTTGTCTCATTCCACACCGTATGGCCTTTCGGCTCCTAAGCAGGTGGAGAGTCATCCAAACAGATTGTATCTCAGTATTAACTCGATCTTATCAACTGTGTACATTGAATTAGGAGTGAGGACTTGTCAATGCACATAATTACTGGAAGGCGTCCGTGCCCACATTGCTGAGGGTGAAGGCAAAGCTCGCTGTACTTTGGCAGACTTACAGGATGTATTCAACAACTAGTTTATACACACACACACACACACACACACTCACACACACTCTAGGGGCCCAGTGCACAAAAATTTGTGCATTTGGGGGGATCCCTCAGCCAGGCCTGTGCCCTCTCGTAGCCAGGGACAGCTTCTTGGTTGCGGGACAGCCCGGGGCACTCCAGGGCTTGGGGTACGGTAGGCTTCCCTCCATCGCCGCTGGCAGCTCAAAGCACCTGGACTCCAGCTTGGGGCCACCACAGGGCCGTGGACAGGAACCCATCCAGAGGCTCCACGGGGAGCAAGACGCCCGCCTCGGAGGCAGCCCCGTAATCTGGCCCCAACAGCTCAAAGAACTCCAGGGTCTCGGGGACCTCGTCCAGATCGCACAGGTTCATTCCACACCCCAACAGGCCACCCCTGCTGCCTGCCCCGCCCCCGGCGCCGCTCAAGCCGCCTGCCCCACCCCTGCCGCTGCTGGTTGCTCACTCCATGGCTGCCGGCCTGCAGCTTGGCTGGGTTAATTTGCATACAGCCTTCTGATTGGCTGGTGGGTGTGGTTTGGCTGGTGGGCGTGGCTTAGGCATCCCAGAGAGATGGCTAATTTCCATATTACTCTTTTATTAGAGTAGGTATACACACACATACACACACATATACAGATCACGCTAAGTGAGTGTCTGACCAGCTGGGACATGTGAGGCACACTGACCACCAGGGGGCAGTGACTTGGCAGCGGAGGTTCTCACGTAATACACCCTGGAACCAGAGGAGGGAGCCTGATTCCTCACAGGGCTGTGTGACTCCACCTTCAGACGTGGGTTATGTTGTTGCTGGGGCACTGTCGGCCCCGAATCCGGTTTACTGCTCAGCTGCAGTGGCTTGGCAGTGGCATTTCTCTTCTAATTAATTTCCTTTCAATGTGCACAAATCCATGCACCAAGCCACTAGTTTTAAAAATAAGAGGTAAGTCAAAGGTTTGTTTGTTTTTTTACATGTAAGCTTCTGCCACTATTTCCTCTAATACTCAGAGCCTAAGAGCCTATCCCAGGCCCTTTCTCTGTCCTGGAGACAGAGCAAAGAAAACCCACAGCTTGGCCAGTGTGGCTCAGGGGTTGAGCCAGGAGCTCAATGCTCAATTCTAGTCAGGGTTGTGGGCTCAACCCCCAGTGTGGGGCATGTAGCAGGCAGCTGATCGATGATTCTCTCTCATCACTGGTGTTTCTCTCTGATTTCCTCTTTAAAATCAATAAAAATATATTAAAAATAAATAAAATCCACAATGCAAACCTCTTTATAAGTCGGAGTCTAAAGTAATTAGCAAAATAAAAATTTCTTTCCCCCAAGCATTAAATGTCCAATCTAACGAAGGCCCAAAGCGGGGGTCCTCAAACTCTTTAAATAGGGGGCCAGTTCACTGTCCGTCAGACCGTTGGAGGGCCAGACTACAGTTTTAAAAAAAAAACTATGAACAAATTCCTATGCACACTGCACATATCTTATTTTAAGCAGGACAGGCAGCGGCAGCAAAAACACCCAGCGGGCCGGATAAATGTCCTCGGCGGGCCGCATGTGGCCCGCAGGTCGTAGTTTGAGGATGCCTGAACCAAAGCATCCTGTTTTATTTCCTACTCCGTCCGGACTCAGCCAGAGGCTCTGGAAGCCTGTGTGGGCTTGCACAGCTCTCTCGCTCACTGGGATATTTATTATGAAATGTTTATGGCCTCACAAGTTGGATTAATTTCATGTCAAGTTTACGATGCACCTCACTTTCAAAGAACACTTAAAGATAACAGCATATGCAAAATTAATGGTGATCCGTCCCATCCTCTCCAAATTAAAAAAAACACACAAAAAAAAAAAAAACACATGCCAACCCTTTTCCCAAAAGCAGCTCCTCAGGCAAAATTATGTTCCTATAATCTGGTACCTCGTATTGCCAAAAAGCATGGCAGAAACTCAGTCATTTCTGAGAAAAAAAGTGGCTTGAGAGAGTGAACTATCAGATCGATCCTCTCCGGTATGTTTTCAGTCAGACTCTAAGACTTGTGAACGTCAATTCCACTGGGAGAAGTCTACCAGCAGAATTTTAATTTTGTCAATGTGCAAGAACCATTTCTGGGGAAATCTAATTTTGCACGCTATCTTCTCTCTGAGGGAGAGAGCATTGCTGACTACTTGCAGAGTTCTAAAATATAGAATAACAGCATCCAAGTCCATAAACCAAAGTATCTCAATAAACATGGTTATCCAGTAACCTATGTCCATTAATAAAAGTATCTCAATAAACACGGTTATCCAGTAACCTATGTCCATTAATAAAAGTATCTCAATAAACACGGTTATCCAGTAACCTATGTCCGTTACTAAAAGTATCTCAATAAACACAGTTATCCAGTAACCTATGTCCATTAATAAAAGTATCTCAATAAACACGGTTATCCAGTAACCTATGCCCGTTAATAAAAGCATCTCAATAAACAAAGTTATCTAATAGTCTAAGTCCTTGAACCAACGTATCTCAACAAACACAGTTATCTGATAATCTATGTCTGGGTCAATTCCCTATAATTGAAAATTCTGGTAAAATATTAGACATTGAGTCTGGTGGAGACGATAATCAGGAACCTTCCAGCTGAGTTCAAACCACGTCATGTAAAAGCCTGGTCTGGTTTTAGCACTTTTTGAGGGAAAACTCCGTTTCTTGAGAGGTGACTGGAATGTTTGCCTTGCCCCCTCTCAGGTAAACACTCAGATTATTCCCCCGGGGATCAGGCTGTTATGAGACATATCGAAGATGTGAAGAGAAGAGTACCAGGAGTTTGACTACAAGAACGTAGCCATATAGTTCATGGGCAACAGAGGGAAGACATTAAGCTCTGTGGGATCGTTGCTAGAGTATGAAGCCATTTTCCTTGTTACTATAGCAACAGCAAAATGTCAACTATTTTTAGAGCTTTGTTCCAAGACTCAAGCAGCCATGCTAGTTATCAGTGTGTTTAAAGATGCCAGAAACATATGCCAAGTAATAGAGCTGGAAATTTAAGTGTATAAGGTAATTTATTTCCTCTTAAACAGCTTAATAATATGCATGCCCCTCCCCACATTCAATGCTTTTTTATGCAAATATAAATTCACGTTATAAGAAATAAACAGTATTATTGTATCTACATGCAGTTATTGTTATTCCGAGTATGGTGTTTCACCGGTGAGTATAACATTAGGGCGCTCATAGCTATACACACGGTAATGAACTTGTTGCTCAGACACTCCATTCGTTGGTCTCTGTGATCATGTAGCTCATTTCTTTCACCTTTAATAAACACCTCCTGAAAGCCAGACACCCCACTAGGTTCTGGAAATATAAGGATGACAAAGTGCCATCTTTTTTTACCCAAGAACATAGTTCTAAACTTGAGTTTGACCTTAAGATGCACGATAGAAAAAATCCTAACAAAAATGTTAGGACACACAAATGTGAGCTAAGGAGCTTTTCTCCAGAAATAAAATGTCGGTTCTTAATTTCTGCCAAGAAGCATAAATGAAGAACGGGTTCATCTCTGTGCAGTTGCCTTTGTGTTTGGTGCTTAATGAAGCTCCGCTGGCAAATGAGAAGCTAAAAGCCATCTGTGCAGAATACTTCGCAGATTCGAGTGTGATAGGAAATTAGCGACTTTTATGTTTTTATGGGCGAGATGCAAACCATGCAATTAGGAAAAATGATGCAGTTACAGACATTTTGAATTACCCAATGTAGTGTTCACTCAGAGCTCTATAGGTCCACGATGTTTATAATTCATGATCTTCACCCTCCCTTCTTAAATTTTAACATATAGTATACATCGTAAGGTTTCACAGACAGAGGTAATTATTGAAAGCCATTTGAGAAGAAATTATTCACTTTCTTAGATTACCACTGTCCCCGCTTGAATGGTACAGACATAACAGAGTAATATTTTAAACTAGAGGCCCAGTGCACAAAATTCATGCATGGGTAGGGTCCCTAGTAGCTGCCGGCTGCTGGTCGGGGCCTTCCTTCATTCCACGCTACCCCCTAATGGTCAGCGCATGTCATAGCATGCAATGGAACTCCCAGTGGGTTGAACTCCCGAGGGGACACTTTGCACATTAGGCTTTTATATATTCTAGGGGCCCGGTGCACAAAAATTTGTGCACTTGGGGGGGTCCCTCGGCCAGGCCTGTGCCCTCTCGCAGTCTGGGACCCCTCGGGGGATTTCCACCTGCTGGTGTGCCTGGCCAGCCTGGGTGAGGGGCTCAGGGCTGTTTTCAGGCTTCCCACAGTCCCTTCAGGGTTCAGGTCCCTACTAGGGTGCCTGTCCAGCCTGGGTGAGGGGCTGAGGGCCATTTTCAGGCTGGCCACAGCTCCCATTGACCCGACGTCCCAGCGAGACTGGCTGGAATCAGGTTTCTGGAGTTTATTTATCTTCTATAATTGAAACTTTGTTGCCTTGAGCAGAGGCCTAGTCAAGCAACGAAGCCTCCTATTTACTTCAGCTCTGTGGCTTCTATAATTGAAACATTGCTGCCTTGAGCAGAGGCTCAGGCGGTCTAGGCAGGCAGTTTCCTCCATCACTAGTGCAACAGAAGTCTCCTGTTTGCTCTAGCTCTGTGGCTGCCAGCTGCCATTTTGGCTGGGTTAATTTGTATACAGCCGCTCTGACTGGCTGGTGGGTGTGGCTTAGGTATAATGGAGTGAGGGACAATTTGCATATTACTCTTTTATTAGATTAGATAGATGCCTGTATATGTCCAGTGGCCAAAACTCTGGAATTTAAAAATACATGGTTTCTCAGAACTACTTGTTTTTTTAAAAATGCAATGAGTCAGGTTTACTTAGAATAATCTATTTAATTCTAAGGTAGTTTTAATGTTTTAGTGTTTAATATCCTGAGTATACTCTGAGACATTTTTTTTCCTTGGCTGTAGATGACCAACAATGAGTGAGGGAGTTACTATTGTTCTACTCATGCTCTCCCAAAGGAAAGCCTCAGGTTTAAGAATAATTATCTTAGTACATCCATTGTCCTTTGAAAACGGCTTTCTAAATAGACACATCAGGAATTCTTGTTTTACAAGAATACTCAAAATAAACAACTTTTGAAAGTGAGGTCAAAGTTTATTTTCATTGAATGAATAAGAAGTTCCTTGCAGTCAAAGGAGGAAAAAGAGCCAAATTTCTTAGACTTTACAATATGAGGCTCCAATAAAATTGATCAAGGAATTTCTAAATGTAAAAATAGATTTTGTATCACCTATGACTTTTTATCCATCTAGTTACCAAAAAGTTTCCTTGCTGCTTATTTCTTTTCTTTTCTTTTTATTTTTATTGATTTCAAAGAGGAAGGGATAAGGAGAGAGAGAGAGAGAGACAAAAACATCAATGATGAGAAAGAATCATTGATTGGCTGCCTCCTGCACGCCCCCTATTGGGGATCTAGCCCACAACCCCGGGCACGTGCCCTGACCTGAAATCGAATTGTGACCTCCTGGTTCATAGGTGGATACTCAACCACTGAGCAACACTGGCCAGGCCTTGCTGCTTATTTCTGAGCAATATCATCACTTGGTATTTATACAGTAAATATTCTCATTGGAAGCATATCTTTTTCGTTTTTGTAATTGGTGAGTGTTTGATGCTTATGAAAAGTGTCAGATGGACATTCCTCAATACCAAAGTCCTCAATCTGTGCCTTATTTAAGCCTTGGGAAAGCAGAGCCTTTACGATGATCTTAGCCAGCGCAGCTACCTCAGAGAAGTTAAGGAAAACCCCGATGGCACAGTCTGTCAGCCAATGCACGAATTAAGTCAACTACGATTTTTATGACGTGTGCCAGTTTCGCTGGGAAGTGGATCCATGGCTGTAGGTTTTACAGTTGCCTCAAGAAACAAAGAGCCTGAACTAATTGCAGAAGCTGTCACTGAGCCGCTGAGCTGGAAAGTTTACTGAGCAATCTCTCAAGTTGGCTTCGTACCGAAACACAGTGATTTTACCTAAATTGTACTATTGTATATTTGCCTTAAAGCCAAACATGAAACAAGCAAAAATTAATTGAATAATCATATCAACGTAGACCTTCAGTGTTTTATTAGTATATCGTCATCAATTACACTGCATAAGTTGAGCAATCTGGGTCTTGTCAGTCATATTGCTTAACCAGTGCATTGCTGAAACTCTCTGTCGGGCAACACTTGGCCTTCATGCAAAGCAGTTTGCAAGGTGTATAAACATATTCAGTGCAAGGTTAGTTTCTATGTCTTGATGATAATTCTTGAAAAGAATAAACACATGGATGCCTGTCCTCTTTCGGTTATGAAAATTGGACAGACTTGTGGATACATGGAACTGACATGAGAATGAGAAACCCCCTAAGCAAACAGAAGAGATATGACCTGAGGTGACTATCTGGCTGGGTGGGAAGAGGATTGGTGGACAGTTAGGAGCGGAGGAAAACTTTATGCTGAGGGAAAACGTGGATGCTATTGTGTCACCCCCATAATTCCCTGGGTGAAACATGGTCCACAAAATGTACTTTAAACCTCAACAAATACATTTTCACTTTGAGCATATTTGGAAAACAAACAAAACTGTGTATACTGTTAAAAACAGAGAGAGACAGACAGACAGACTGACAGACAACAGGCTCAAAATGGAGTCAGTAGTGCTAAAGCCACATTCCCAAACCAAGACTTAATGCCTCATTGAATTATAGGCTCAACCTCCCCATGGAGCGGGCTCTTACACCAGTCCATCTGGACTCACCTAGTCAGCACCTGGAAGGGTTTCGGTCTGACAGACCCCTGTCAGTCCCTAAAGAAGGTGACCTTGCCACACACAATCCACTCTTTGCTAGGAACTGCCTTGGCCTGCCCCTTCTGCCTATGCTAGGAGACTCTTTTTATCTTCTAAATGGGATGCTTCCCAACCCATGCATTTGTGAATAAAGGCAATAAGATCTTTAAAACTCACTTGGTTGAATTTTTTTTCTTAACAATGTAATCTCCAAGAGAAAAATCTCAACAAATTTGACAAAATCAACAACTTACAAGTTATGTTTGCTGATGCTAAGATAAAAATTGAAATCATTAAGTATGACTGAATACTTAATATATATAATGTAAAGTTAAAATATATCCATGCATATAGATACAAACTGCTATCAAATGTGTATTATTTGCTATATAAATAATATTGTCAAGATTAATTTAAAATACTTAGAACCAAAGGAAAATGAAAGCAATACATTTCAAAAGTATAGGGAATAGATGATAAAGTGGGACTAAAAAAGAAATGCGAAGTTTACATATATTTGGTGAAAACAAGGCAAATTCTTTAAAAAATATCAAACTATCCAATTTTAAAAGTTGGTGGAATATCGAGTAAACCCAAGAGAGAGAGAAGGAAGAAAATAATAACTATAAGTGTAGAAGTCAGGAACAATAACAACCAGAGAAAAAGCCACAGATAAGAGTAACAGCATTAAACAACTGTGTTTTAGGAAAGAACAATGAAATTTAGCCAAATCTCTGACAAAAGCATAAAATAAGGGAGAACACGCAAATAAATTCTGAATGTAAAAAGAGGAATAATTCCAAGCACAACAGAAGATTAATAGCTTAATAAAAGAACACGGTGAACAATGCACACTAATAAATTTGGAAACTTATGGAACTTTAGAGAAAACAAATAGCCTTTGATAGTCTTATATTTTTTTATCCTTTCATTTTCTGCAGATGACTCTGCATTTATCTCCTGGTGCATAACTACAAGGTCTGCGTGAAGTCTTTGCTTCATCTGATATTTCAATGTCTGGAAGAGCTTGCCGCTAATATCTTCTTGCCTTTTCTGGAGAATAAATCACATTTTCCTGCTTCTTTCAATATTGAGTGATTTCAACTTTCACCTCGTGCAAATGCTATACAAACTCTGGGTTCTGTTGTAAATCTCTGGGAAATACTGAGCTTTTTGTTTCAGGAGGAGATCCGCCGTGCTAGCCTTAGACTGCACGTTACTCTGTGCCAGCTCCTATGTGGCGCTGTTCCGTTCTCGGTGCACTTTTCCCCCGCCTTTGCTACTCTGGGCAGAGTCGGATCCATGCACGTGCACAGCAGAGGCTAATCCGGAACTTCTGAGGGTTCACACACAGAATTAGGGGATCCCCTTCACTGGTTCTCTCCTCCCATCCTCCCCTTTTTCCAGCCCATGGGGGCTCCCTTTCCTGTCTTCTGGTCAAAGGATGACATGGTTCTGTCAGTTCAATGGAGGGATTTTCTGGCTGAAAGAAAGAGGCCCTGGCTTGGTCTGGCCTGGCTCAGTGGTTGAGCATCAACCTATGAACCAGGAGGTCACGGTTCAATTCCCAGTCAGGGCCCAGGCCTGGGTTGTGGGCTTGGTCCCCAGTTGGGGGCGTGCAGAAGGCAGGCAATCAATGATTCTCTCTCATAATTGACGTTTCTATCTCTCTCTTCCTCTCCCTTCCTCTCTGAATCAAGATAGATATAGATATAGATATAGATAGAGATAGAGATAGAGATAGAGATAGAGATAGAGATAGATATATAGATATAGATAGATATAGAGATAGAGATAGAGATAGAGATAGAGATAGAGATAGAGATAGATATAGATAGATATAGATATAGATATAGATATAGATATAGATATAGATATAGATAGAGATAGATATAGATATAGATATAGATATAGATATAGATATAGATATAGATATAGATATAGATATAGATATATTTTTTTAAGAAAGAGGCTCTGTTTGGCTTAGCTTAGATCCTGTTGCCCCTAGAGATGCCTACACATTTCTCAAGTAAAGATATCAAGTGGGCACTCGGGTAAATGCAACTGGACAAGGGAAGGTCCAGGAGGGCTCGATGCCCACCATAAGGAGGACATGGCGCTGGAGATGTCAGGGGCCGAAAGGACACTGGGCGTCACTGACTTGGTCCCTATGATTTTCCAGAGCAACCTCTGCAAATAGGGAGTTACAGTGACTGGCTTGGAGGGCAATCCCAGGGGAGCCAAGAATCCATGAGCACCATGCCCCCTGCATGCTGGTTCCAACAGTGCGGAGGCAGACTGTTCTAGAAGCTATAAACCACAGGCTCGCGCGCCAGCTACGGGAGCGACGAGGTGGATTTCATTTTGAGACATTTTTTTCAAAAGAGTCGCTTTGCTGCTTGCTCACCGTTTGTGGTTAAATATCCAGGGATGAAGGCGATGGGCGGAATAGAAGAATATGGAGAAGCCAGCTGAAGGGATGCAGGAATAGAACCCGACTAAACGTGTCGAATTTAAAAAAAAATAAGTACCTGGACTTGAAAGCAATCTTTCAAGGAGGCAGCGTATGTAAAAAGTGCCTAGCAGAACATCTGCGGCCACAGTGAGCTGCCACTCAAGCAGTGGCAGCGTCATCATTAGCTTAAACACGCAGCCCCCCGCCCGCCGAGGTCCTGCCGACGCGCTCATTAGCAGGGCAAGGGCCATTCTGAACCGAAGGCTGCAGCAGAGCTGAGCACGCAGCTCTGCGAGGAAGAGGGAGTTCCCACAGTGCCGTTATCTCCCGAGGAGGGCTCCCTTGTTCAGCAAGTTTCTTCTTGCAAAGGAAGCAAGATATGAGCATCGATGAACTCACCCCTTCTCCCAAAAGCACGTGCAGGATGCCTGAGCTGGTTAGAATGCCGGCCCGTAAAGCTGGGAAGCCGGCGTAGGGCTCTAAACCAGGGCTGTGCTCGTTCTAAGGGCCCGAAGACAATGCAGAGCCTCTGACGATTAAGAAAAGACAGTCATTCCCGCGTGTGGGTGCAATTAAACCTGTCCGCCCACTTTAACCAGGATAGATGCTGTGCCCGTTCAAGAGGATCGGAGTCCAGCTCCCCGCGTCCACTGGGAGACAGAGGAGCAGTAAGCCGAACGCCGTCTTATTGTGATTTTGGTAAACGTCCGTGACACGTCCAGTGACCAAAACCACGGGCGCGTGACAAGCAGCTGGGAGTCGGGAAAGCAGTTACACCCGGGTGCCTGTCCCGGGAAGTACTGTCCCCACCAGGCCTGCCTGACTGACAGCCAGCCAGGGGTGCGTCTCTAATTGTGATGTATTGAGACAAGTCTGTGCTGATTTAAAGGGAAAAACAGCCCACAGTGAAAGGCCTCAACCCTGGCAGTTACCAGCCCGCGAGTATTTGGGCATGAAAGTGTTTTCTTCACGTCTGTGGATCAAGGCAGAGTTCAGACTAAAGGGCCTCATACGGTCACTTGCGCTCTAAGAACCTACGGTGCTACAACTCGTTCAACCATGCGCAGTTCATACCACATTCCTTTCACAAATGTGGCTTTTACAAGTGATGCTAGTTCAACAAAGGCTCCCAAGACTTAAAAAAAAAAAATCCAAATAAAAACTGACTGGAATAGACATATACATAAATCATGGGTGGAGGAAATGGATGATGACGTCTAGCACGCTCGCGAGGCCTGCGTGATTTTGGAGAGGAAGCTAATACGACCAGAAGAAAGAATCCTTCCTCAAAATCCAGTATAAAGAAACAATTAACGAGATGATAAGCTGCTGAACCGGAAGGAACAGCGGAAGTCACAAAGTGCAAACATTAGATCAAGGATGGGGCTGGGGCCGGGACTCTAGGTCCTTCTCCCATGTAATTAAAAAACACAGCTGTTCGATGCCATTTACGAACCTGTTTTCACAGAAACCTCCCTGATCCGGTTGTCCTGAAATAGGAGACGAGCATCCCCGTCCTTTGCATCAGAAAAAGCAAAAGAAGGATGAGAGTACAGACACACTGTTGGGAAATAGCGCCAGAGAAACCAATGCATGTGTTTCCAGGAGAGGAACCGAAATGGGTAAAAGAGTCACAATTGGTGTGAAGGCACCTCTTAAGAGCAATAGCCATCCGTCATCTCCAAAAAAGGGCCGATCCAACCACGCCAGATTTTCTGAAATGATTTTCTGAGAAAAGCAACAAAAAGATTTTTAAATCTAAAATCTTTTTTAAGAGTTAACTACTGCCCAGCTGGCGTGGCTCAGTGGTTGAGCATCGACCTCTGAACCAGGAGATCAAGGTTAGATTCCTGCTCAGGGCACAAGCCCAGATTCCTGGCTCGATCCCCAGTGGGGAGCGTGCAGGAGGTAACCGATCAATGATTGTCTCTCATCATTGATGTTTCTCTCTCTCCCTTCCTCTCTGAAATCAATAAAAAGTATGTTTATTTTTTGACAAAGGAATTAACTATGCACTCCTCCTTTTAGAACATTGTGGAGGCAAAACAAAACCAGTGTTACCTCAAGCCACCTATTCGCCACCTCTGGTTTCCAGAACAAGAGGAACATGTGGGGTTGTACTTTTTAATGCAGGAATTTCAATTCATGAAATGGCTTCATGCTTCACACTGTACTGTTTTTGTTCTCTTTGGGAGGGGATCACGTCTCTCTAACTGCTGTGTCCCTGAGGAGAGAGATAAGCTTCTATTTCTTCATGATTTCTCTCAGAAATGAATGCCCAAGGAGGCATCCAGTACCTCCTTGCTGGTGGGATGATAGTCTAAGGGTCCTGCACAGCCCAGGTAGGTTGGCCCATCTGAGCCCTTTGAACATGTACCACAACTGGCAAAGGCAATTCGGCAAATGTTCCACGGGATCCTTGACTTACGCTATCATTTTACTCTTAAATCAAAAGCAATAACACGGTAAACAAATACTCTGCCAGCTCCATTTCTATGTGTCAAATTAAAAAGTCTGAATCCTGTTAAGTGCAGGCTTAAGCTTTTGATTAAATTCAACTTCATTTATTCATTCGGCGGCTACTTATTGAATTCCTATTAACTGCCAGACCGTCTCCCAGGTGCTGCCGACGGAGCAGTTACTACATTAATAAAACCAAGTTCCTGACTTTATGGCTAGCAGGTTTTTGCAAGCATAAATAATACGCTTATTACAAGATCTGCTTTCCCACCCACCTCACCCCCGGTCTTCACTTGTTTTAACGTTAGGATATATCCAGGGTAGAAGATCTAATTTTTGGATGCATGATCTATTCTTCAGTGAACACAAGAAGCCCTCTTTCAAACTTTTAAGTAATTATACTCAATAACTAAACGATCAAGGAAGATCCATTCTATGTTGTTTAAGTGATTCCGAGAGAATTGGAAGTAACGGTCTAGCTGGTAGAGCTGTGTGTAATTATTTTCCATTAATATTTGCAATAAACCAGAACTCAGGCTTGGCGATATACAGTGCTGGGGGCAAATTGCAGAAGGGATCTAAGCAAGATACTGTATACTGTGGTGCTAAGCAGCATTTTATCGTCATTCTGTAAGGAAATAACATCTTGTCGTGGCCATGACTGCAGCCAGCACGGAGATGCAGACCTTCAGGAATACACCCTGGTGGGGTGGTGCTAACTGAGGCTAGCATGTTGCTCGTAGCAACACACTCTTGCCAACAACACAGCATATGTTGGCTCTGACCTTGGGGGAAACATCGGTTTCCTAAAGATAAACTGACCAACCTATAGAAAAGGCACGTGATTCCAAACTCATCCCACAGAAGACAGCTTAAATAACCAGCCTTCAGGAAACGGGCATGGAAATGGGAATGCAGATTCATGTCCTGCTCCCAGAGGCCCCGCGCAGACGGGGGAGCAAGTGTCAGGATGGTGCCTGTGGCTGCCGCAAGCACTTCCATGGTTTTCGCTCGGGCGTCGCGGAGACCACGGGTCTCCTGGGCCAGCAGAACATTATACCCTGACCCTCCTTCCTTCTGATCCCGCCTTCATGCTTGTTTATGAGCGGAAGTGGGAGAGAAGCAGCCCAGGGGGTCTTGGGAGAGCCTGGTGTGGACAATGATTAGACTTACCTGCAGCCGTGGGTGATGCTGTGACCTCGGGCTCCGTCGCTCCTTCTCCTGACTGTGTCTCGGCCACTGGAAACTCCTCTTTCTCCTCAGAGTGGCTCCCTTTTTTCAGGTCACCAGGCGACACCTTTGCAAACACAGTAGCAGTCAGTCAAGCCTCATGGAACAACGTATCATCGTTTCCCCCTTCTACTGATAAACTTACACAAAGATGTTCTTTACTCCACAGTGTGAGACAGTGCCTTTTATTATTATTATTGAGAGGAAGGGAGAAGGAGAGAGAGACATTCATGACGAGAGAGAATCATTGATCGGCTGCCTCCTGCACGCCCCCTACTGGGGATCGAGCCTGCAACCCTGGCCTGTGTCCTCACCAGGAATCGAACTGCAACCTCCTGGTTCATAGGTCGACGCTCAACCCACTGTGCCAGGCTGGCGGGGCAGGGCGAGTGAGACAGCTCTTGAAAGAGGAAGTGCCCAAGAGGGGGAATGGATCTGTTTAGGAGGGGACTCTTTCATCTCCAAAGTTACAAGGAAGAATAGTGTGTGCTGAGCAACACGGCAACCGCTTCTCGTCCCTGGCAACGAATAGGCATTTCACTGAACAACTTGTCCCTCTGGCTCAGAGAACAAAGTTCAAGTTCACGTGGGATAATTCATGGGGGAGACTGCAGAACAGCAAGTGACAGAACGAACTCCTCGTTCCGAGTGTACTGCGTGTACAACGGTCAAAGGACGGACTCCAAAGAGGTGTTTGCAAAAGCGGCGACAGCCATGGGTATCAACTTCCTGAAATCCCCGACTCGGGGTTTTTTATGTAGCTTTTCTGTGGAAAGGAACCGGGAGAGGCTCAACGGTGGTTTGCTGCTCATGTCTGTTTGCAGCCACTTTTGTTCAGCAGAAAATTCTATGCAAAACCAGCCTCTTTGCATATCCCTCTTGGAGTCACAAGAGCACCAGCTCAGACAGAATACAGCGTACAAAGAAGCGCAGTGTTTGGTGTGAGGGCAGCTCGGGAAACACAGGTCTGATGGCAGAAGGTGAGGGATTGATAGGGAAGAAAGTAAGTCACGAGTGACCAGGTGCACAAAGCTACAGAAGGCCAAGTGCATTGGGGAGGTCTTTTTCCTGCTACAGGGTTGGTTTTCTTCTTAAAGGTACATGCATTTGTGTTCTTTCGTAAACAATCCATGACCCGGTGCATCTGCCTCTTGGGAGTTAGGTGGAGCAGGAGGAGACACGAGTCCCCACTGCCACCGTAATATTTTAAGAGACTCCAGTTGAGAAAAACATGTGAGCGACCTAAATATACGATGGATCACAATGCATATCATAAACTTATGCAAGGACGTGACATATGCACCAGAGGGACTTGAGATAAATGATAGAATTTTCCTAAGAAGCACACACTGAAAAAAAAACAGGCGTGGTTTTAAAAACGTGTGATCTAATCGCAGTTTCAAAGGTCATAGGAAGACATGATGAATTGAGGAAAATTTCTAAATACTTTACGAATTTATATGCCATTGGAAATGGTCTCTGGGTCCATCTGGAAAGTGCTAATCACGTGATAAATGGTAAACTCAAATTCAGACACTGACTCCAGCCATGAAGGGTGCGTCTATGCCTTTAGAATCTCTATGGCACCGTTTTACCCCTTGCGAGCGAAATGCTGCTGGTTTAGTTCCTCACTTTGAGGGGACTGAAGCAGTTTTGTGGAGGAAGCATCCACACAGGCCTGAAATAGGCCCCGTCCTTGTTGCCAGGGTCATCCCCGGGGTTGGTCCTCACCTCCCCCATTTTGGTAGAAGGCTGGCATTCGTCTCATGTGATTTCCAGGTCATCCCTCCCAGGCTTTCCACCTTCCTCCTCCTCCTCCCACTCCGTGGGTCTTTCCAAGAGAATAGAAACTCTCTCTTCAGTAGGATACACCCCTTCCCACAGCTCTTCCATCTGAGCAGTGAAACTTGAACATGCTCTCCATCACCATCAACTTGCATCATCCTTTGTCTTTAGTTTAGTGTGAGTTTTATAGGATAAAAGAGCTGTGCATAATGGCAAAGGAAAATGTTTCTGGTGGCATTACAATGGCAAGGCAGACTGCATTCAGGGGCAATGCAGTGGGGGCCGATACTATTGCACTAGAGGAGAGAGATGGTCAGCTCCAAGTACAAGGACAAGTGAGGACTGACAGCCAGGGAGGATGAGGGGGACCAGGGAGTGGAAAGTTAGCAAGAAGAGATGTCAAGGGCAGGGGGATTCTTGCTAAGCTGGCGCAAGAATGTCGACGGCAGGCCACAGTGAGCACAACAGTGGGATGAAGAATGTGACCATGCCCAGCTGATGCTGCTCAGTGGTTGAGCATCGACCTATGAACCAGGAGGTTGTGGTTTGATTCCCAGTCAGGACACATGCCCGGGTTGCAGGCTCCATCCCCAGGAGGGGGTATGTAGGGGGCAGCCGATCAATTATTCTCTCTCATCATTGATGGTTTTCTCTCTCTCCTTCTCCCTTCCTGTCTGAAATCAATGAATATATATATTAAAGAATGTGATCACATATTTAAGAGTGATCTGATATCAAGAGTGGGGGCAATTCTTGCTACACTGACTTAGTGGGATTCTTGCTAAAAATGGGGTACAGGTCAAAGATTAGGCCAAAGGATAAGGCCTACTCTGAGAGGAGTATGACTGAAGTTTGCCAGGAGAAAGTCTTTGTCAATAATCCACAGTTAATCTCCCTCTTCATAGGAAACACTGGTTACTTCGCATCTCACATGCATCTTCTTTTTATCTATAGGCTAAGAAAAAGAGATTTATTAGCTGAATCTCAGTGCTTTCTCTTACACTGTTGCAAAATAAAATTAGGAACAGCAATTGAGTGATACATGATCCAGGTTTTTTGGTGAAAGTGTCCCAAGCCAACCTCTGCATATTCATCTGCGAGTGTTGGTCTCCCACGGTTAAAAATACATTCTTCGTTGTCAAAATGTGCGTCAAAGTTTCAGAGACGCAGAACACTGTGCTTACTCCCTTAGTGTTCTTGAATTTTGATTTCACTCCATTTTAACGTGTTTTTTTTCTTAACTGTCTGCAGATTCTCTGACAAACGCGAATATGCCTGAACTACTCGGACTGTCTGCAATTCACTGCTGGCCCGTTTTATCTTCAACGAAGACTACACCCACCGTGATATGTCTTCATCTGGGAGGACAGCCTTTGGGCCCCGGATCTTCTGAGGAATCATGCTGGCAACCCATCTTCGTCCTCTCATTACTGTGCTTCTTTCCTCATTTCCCCTCTTTAAACCTGTGAATGGCATGCTAAGCATGATGTACTCGTTTACTATCTTTTTGTCCAGAACTTGGCTTTTGGAAATGCCTATCTTTGGGTTTTGTTTTAAATATATTTCATTGATGTCAGAGGGGAAGGTGAAGGGAGAGGGATAGAAACATCCCTGGTGAGTGAGAATCATTGATCGGTTGCCTGCTGCATGCCTCCCACTCTGGATGGAGCCTGCAACCTAGGCATGTGCCCTGATCAGGAATTGAATCTTGTCCTCCTGGTTCATAGGTCAATGCTCAGCCACTGAGCCATGCTGACCAGGCAGGAAATGCCTATTTTTTGCATGATCATAAGAAAAACAATCTTGACTTACTTGTAAAAATCTGACAAATTATTCCAAGTTTCCTCCATAATTTTATTTCCCCACATTTCAACTCAGAGTCTGGCCTTGTGATGTACATCGGTGCCCAGTGAATCCTGACCTCTGACATTCTTGTAGCAAACTTTGGTAAAAACTCTCCAAATCGATGTTGAATAATGTCAGAAGCTACCGTTTGAATGGCATCCCGCTCACACTGTAAATGCCACTGTTAGCATGTCTTATAACAGTGAGCTGGTCATTTCATCTTCTCCATATACATCCCTAAAATAACCAGGGACATTTTTCCTCCAAAAGCCCTAAAAGTCTTTGTTCATGAACAATGCCATTAAGGGGGAAGCATTTTAATTCTTACTAAAGCTTGAGTGCAGAGCAACTGAATGGTAAATGCATACGGAGTGATTACCTGATATTGAGGATCAGGGAAGATTTCCTACAATGGTGACATTAATCTGAGGTTGTAGTCAAAGAAGGAGCTAACCTTGTAAAGATGACAAAGAACATTCCAGGAAGAAGGAAGACCAAGGTGGCAGTTTCTTCTACCCCCTCACCTCTCCTCTAGGCTTAGGCTTAACGGTTAAATGACCAGAAAACACTCTTTATCTCTCTAACCAATGACACACACACACACACACACACCTTAAAGAGAAAGGAAAGCACCTTGGGTGATATTTCAAAATATTTTTCTTTATCTATCTAAAGAGTTTGCCATAGAGCTTGGCTAACATATTTTGAGAATTTGCTATGTGCCAGGTACTGTAATTTTTTTATTTTTTATTTTGGAAGGGAAAGGAGAGACAGAGAAACATCAATGATGAGAGAGAATCATGACCTCTTGATTCATAAGTCGATGTTCAACCACTGAGCCATGCTGGCCAGGCCAGGCGCTGTAATTTTAATTCTCATGTCAACTAGTAAGACGCTGTTCTTTGCAAAAATGAAGCTTTATTCTAACTCGGCTGCCGTGATCTTTCCTTTATGTAGTTCCTAAAAATTGTTTTTGCTGTTTTGCTTTGAAACTTCTTGATGAGACAAACATAGGTTTTCTCTGATGACAAAGTGTTGCCTCGTTAGATCTTCATCACAATCATATTATTGTGAAAGTGCTGGCAAATTAAGGCTTTTAGTAAAAGTAAACTTACAATGAATATGCATGTGATTTTGATAAATTGCCAAAACATTTCCTAGGAGCAGTAGGCCTCATTCATAGGTAAATTCGTTCAAAACATGTAATTTTAACTTTTACCCTTCAACTTACATTGCAGCTAAAATGGAGTCTTTAAGCTGTTCTTTCTTAACATCATTAATAGAATCACATCAGGGAGCAGGTTCTATGTTAATTCCAGCTCTACCAAATTCCCCTTCACTTAAATGTAATAATATTACACTGTAGAACTTTTAATAGGCTGATAACAATTTTTTATGAAAACAAATTTTAAAGTAAGTATCATAATTTCTTTGTGAGATCAAAATTTTGAAGGATTTGGGGTAGATCTCCTGCTACCTCTCCCAGTAAAGTGTGTCTGGGGAAGGGATTGAGACTTTCTTTCTGTGTCACTCAGGATGGATACAGTCATGGTATTGTGACAACTCCCAAATCTCAGTGATTGAAACCCCAAATGGCATCGTTTTAGCTGGCGCTATATGACTCAGTTCATCACAGTCATCCCACATCCCATAACAATTGAGCCACCTCCACCCAAACTGGTCCTAGCATCTGGGAATATTCCCTGCCCGCTTATCTTCCCCCAACCTCAGTGATTTTGCATGTGTGTGTGCACGCGCGCACACGCGCGCACGTGCACAATTTTATTTTCTATACTAGAGGTCTGGTGCATGAAATTTGTGCATTCATGGGGGGGGGGCGTGGTCCCTCAGCCCAGCCTGCACCCTCTCAAAGTTTGGGAGCCCTTGGGGGATGTCCAACTGACGGCTTAGGCCTGCTTAGGCCTGCTCCCCATGGCAGTCGGGCATCCTTAGCACTCCCACCACCACTGACTGCTGCGCTCACCAGCCATGAGCCTGTGTTGAGCGTCTGCCCCTGTGTTAAGCGTTGGTCCCCTGGTGGTCAGTGCATGTCATAGCAATCCATCGTTTTGCCGTTCAGCCGATTTGCATGCTAGCCTTTTATTATGCAGGAGTTTCTTCCTTGTCCCCAGTCTCTCTCTCCCTACTTCTAACTCTACAATTCCATCATCCCCAATTTAGAATTTGTTCATTTGTTGGTGACCTCTCCTTTTAGAAGTTTCTAATTAGAGTTGAAAAGAAAAGGATACCATCATCCCTTAGAGACTTCAGTACCCATGACGATGCTTTGCCCAGGACCCTGGCTTATCAGTTTCTCAGCCTTATCAACCCCAAAGATCTGGGCTTTCTACCTGACCTCACCCAGTCATTCACATTCTTATCTTGACTCATAGCATGAGTTTATTTCTTAAGCTTTTCCCTCCCACTTATTGTTAAAATGTCACAATAGTGTCTGCTTGCCCCAGATGGTGACCCCGCATGTTTACAGGGCCTTTGCACTTGCTGTCCCTCTGCCTGGGCGTTTTCTAGCTATTTGTGTGTGGCTGTTGCTTCCCAGCTTAAATGTCACTTATTTGTACAGCACACTGTCATATTTATTTTTTTTTTAATTTTTCAGTTACACTGAAATACAACATTATATTAGTTTCAGGTATAATATAAATTAGAAAGTGTCACTTTCTAAGAAAAGTGATACATTCCCTGCCTGTTGGAGATAAAAGTACACCATTTTCTCTTATTAAATTTCTTAGCAATACTTTAAAATTACTTATGTGTTCACCTCCATTTCTCTCCTATAAAGTAAGGAGGGTTTGGGGAGTGTGTGTATTTTTGCCTGATATCTACCAAGGGGAGAGAACAGTGCCTTATAAGTGGAAACTTAAATACTTAAGCAAATGCCCAGGAGCCAAAAGGGAGAAATGGCATTTTATCCAAAAAAAGAAAATGAAGTTAAACAAACAACACAACAGCTTTCTTGCGAACTAGATTATGGTTGAAAAGGCGATGCTGGGCCTGAGAGATAAGAGGTGAAAGCACTTTCGTCAGAAAAATTGAGCAACAAAGGCCTGCAAAAGACAGTCCTTACTCCCCAGCAACTGAGGAGAGCTGTGTGAATTCCACTACAAATACAACAGACTGCAGTGCAGATATAGAAAAGGCAATAGAACCATATTTACTGACCTAGAAAGGTGGTTCTAATGTATTGTTAAATACCAAAAAAATATATAAATATGGAAAGTACCCTCTTCTTTTTTAAATTCAAGAGAAAAAAACAGAGGATAGCTCCCAATACTAAAATTTAATAACTTACATTGGAAAAAATATGGCTAGTTTATTTTCATACCTGAATTTTTATTTTGCTTCAGACTACATACATTAATTATGTCATAGGGTACATTCACGTGCTGAGAATCACTAGTTTGCAATACATCGTTCAAACGATCTATATGCATCCTCATAAGTGAAAAATACACATGGAGACACAGGTGAGAAGGGCAGGTCACCTCCAAGGGTCATAACCCTCAGAGCATGTGTCAGGGGCACTGTGATCAGAAATGGTTCCTGAGAGATCAGAGCATGAAATGGATCTGAGATATAGGAGAATGGTATGTTCACTTTGGATTTCTAGGGAGCTTCGCTAGTATAGCAAGAAAAAATGCATTTTCCTAAAGGCACCCAGTCATTTTTTTGTAAGTATTGAAGCTCAAAGTAAGTCTGACAGATCGTACCATTCACTTTAGTTCTTCATGTTACCCATTCTGAGAGTTTACTTACTGTAAGGTATGTTTCTGAGAATGCCCTCAAAATCTAAGAAAATTATATTAGCATCATGGTTTTTGTTTATTTTTTAAGTTAATATTTATTTGTAGGCAGAATTAGCATAGACACCATTTTTTAAAAATTTGGCTATGAACGTGATACCTGGAACATAAGCTATTGTCAGGAAAGAAAACAGTGACCAGCCCAGGAGCTGGAATGCTAGCCACCATGCTTTCCTGAGGGATATGGGCAGTGACATGCTTGGAGCTCAGGAGAGGTCCCTGCACTGGCTTAATGCTCTGATGTTGCCATCTTGAAATTCTTAATGATTTCTGAATGAGAAACACTTGCTTTTATCTTGCACTGAACTCCACATATTTTGTAGCAGATCCTGCTTTTAGTAACTATAACTAGGTTTGGGGAGAGATGGGGAAAGTCACACCATCACACCCAAAGGACTGATTCACTGTGTGTCCATATACTGGTATTAGAGCCAAATCAATGCCTATTTGGGTCAATACCCAAAGTGAATGCTAGTTTGACATCTATTGAGAAGCTTAGTTTTGAAAGAGTTGGTCGCCCTGCTAGTGTGGCTCAGTGGTTGAGCGTTAATCTATGAACCAGAAGGTCACAGTTTGAATCCCGGTCAGGGCACATGCGCGGGTTGCAGACTCGATCCCGAGTGTGCAGCGTACAAGAGGCAGCCAATCAATGATACTCTCTCATTATTGATGTTTCTCTCTCTCTCTCCCTCTCCCTTCCTCTCTGAAAATACACATATTTTTTAAAAGGTAGTTGGGTCAAGTCCACCTGAAACTATAATTTTACTAGAGGCTCTATGCACAAATTCACGTACCAATGGTGTCCCTCCGCCTGGCCTGTGGGATCGGGCTAAAACCAGCTTTCCGATAACCCCCCAAGGGGTCCTGGATTGTGAGAGGGTGCAGGCCAGGCTGCAGGACACCACTGGTGCACAATTGGGGGCAAGGATGAACGCAGGAGGTTGGCCAGCCAGGGAGGAACCATGGGAGGACTCCAGGGCATGTCTGGCCTGTCTCGCTCAGTCCCAATATGCCAGACCCCAGCAGTAAGCTAACCTACCGGTCGGAGCATCTGCCCCCTGGTGGTCAGTGCATGTCATAGCGAGCAGTTGAGCAACCTTAGCATATCATTAGCATATTACATTTTGATTGGTTGAATGGCTGACTGGACACTTAGTATATCAGGTTTTTATTATATAGGATATATATAATTAGTTTAAGATTTATATATAGGAGGGTACCTAGGCTATGCAAACATGTATGACTAATTTCAAAAGTGTTTCGAAAATTGCTCCAATTATTTCCTGACAGAAAAAAAAAAATACCAAAAACACACCAAAAAACGCTTCTGTGAAGGTTTTAAAATAATCAAATCACGGAGCAAAGTAGGATTTCTAGAATTGGCTGGGTTATTGGCATGACATGGTCAGGTCAGGATGTGTGATCATCTGAAGCTGGCAATTACTGGCAGCCTGCATCTCATGAGGGTGGTAAGAAGCACTTAGAAACGGGATAATTTTGCCTGTCTGCGTTACCTACAGGATTTACTCGAGTACTGCTCCTGCTTCGTCAGCGTTTTTTAGAAAGCCTTTGGAAGGGCAGGCTGCAAGCTGACGGTGGGAATCTGCAAGGGAGTGTTTTTTGTGTGTTTTTTTAATGTGAGAGAGGAGAGATTTTCTCTTCCTAATAAAAACAGAGCAGAGCTTGGTGACTATGATACCGTCCCTCAAATCCATCAAGAACGGAAGGCTTCCGCAGTCTGAAAATACCTCAGGAAAATGTCCATGCGTATCCTTTCATTCCAAGTCATTTAACTTGCATTTAAACATGCCAGCCCAGCAAAACCAGGCTGGTGATTTCATTGGTGCAAATGAAAGAGATCTGAATGGAGTGGGGTTTGGGGAGAAGAAGGAAATTAAAATTATTGCCTTTAGGAAAATAACACTTACATAACACCAACATTTTTTAATAACTGTTTACCAAAAAAAATTCTTTTGAACGAGTTTGAATTCAAGCAATTAGTGGACTCAGAGCTAATTTAGGGTGTGTGTACCTCACAGCACACTGCCTGTCTGCACACCTGGGCTGGCTGCTGGACTTTCCCTCAACGTTGTTTGAAGACTAAAGGTGAAATATATGCGAAATTGATTGGCATGGTGTTGATGCACAACAGACGCAACTACTTCTTGAACTGTTTTTATCCAATAAAATAATGTACACATAAGCCACATGCACAAATATCTGCCTATCAAGTTATTATCTGTCTACTCGGTTACATAAAAGAGAACCCAGTGTACCTCTCTCCCTATCTCTGTGTCTCTCTGTGCCTGTCTCTTTCTGTCTCTGTCTCTATGTCTGTGTGTGTGTGTGTGTGTTTCTAACTCTCTCTTTGCCTCTGTCTGTCTCTGTCTCTGGGTGTCTCTGTCTGTCTGTCTCTCCTCCACTCCCCTCAGGATACCCTAAGTCTCTTAACTCCTCTGATCTCCCCCAGAATCTGACTTGTTCTTTTCCTCAGCCTCTGACCCCATCAGTTGTCCCATCAAGTGACTGGAAGATAACAGAAGGCATAAGATAGGAATTACATGGGGGGAAGGGGGGAGGGGGAAGGGGTGGCTGCCCATGCGACTTTAAAATGAAACATCTACCCAGCAAACACATCTCCCCAAAACTCGACCACGTCGACCACTTGGCACTCACTTGGCTGTGCTATATGTGAAAAAGAGTCTCTGTTTTCCTTTGCCAGCCCCCTGGAGACTGGGGTCTGCTCCCCCAGAGTGATGGGGCCACAAGGGAATATGGCGACACCAGCTCTGAGAAAGGGACAGTCCTGGAAATCAGGAAAGTCCAGCCCAAAAAAAGTGTAGGGAGGTGCTCATATAAAGACGGCGTGTATTTCACATAATCAATTGGCTGGTAAGTGCGGCGCATCGTGAGCATTTATTGGACAAATGGACTTTGCTGAGGGGTTTGGATGGTTTTACAGTCGGGAGAGGAGAACAGCGAAGCCAGTGCTATAAATACTGATCTGAGGGAATGAGGCGCGGACTCCACCCCAGTTAAACCTTCAGAGGCCCTACTTGCCCCTGAAAGTAGAAGCACGGACACTACAGAAACAGAGGAAAGCAGAGAAGACCTCTGCCAAAGACGATTAAGGAAGCCCGAAGGGGTCGAAGGAAACACAGCGGACAAGAATCCAAGAATCACTGCTTGTAATTCTCCTTTGGAAGCTGAGCTTGGAAACCTAAGGAATACATCAGAGACGATTTCTGCTCCATGGGAGGTTTTCATGTGTCCAATGACGGCAAAGGAAGGAAAAGCAGTTGTCCTGTTTAACAAAATTAGCGGAATAATGGGAAGTAGGAGGCTATGCCCCCGCCCCCCCCCCCCCCCCCCCCGCCTTATTTTGGTCAATAGGCAGATTGTAAATTACAGGCCCGGAAGACGCTATAGCTTAGTGAGATTACCACGTCCAAGGATTTGCCGAAATGGGAATTTAAAGCCTTATTATATTCTGACCAGAACTATTTTTCAGTTCCCTTTCATATTGCAATATGTTTTAATGAATTATTCTTTCTCATTTATCTTTATTGTTGAAGGTACCACAGATGTCCCCTCCGTTTCTTTCCCTCATGGACCCCCTCCCTCCTGCACCCACCCCTCCCAAGCCTTGCCCACACTATTGTCTGTGTCCATGGCTCTGTGTTCTCATCTTGTATGTCATCAAATATAAAACCTGTCAACATACCCAAAGAAGTTGAAAAAAAACCCCTGTAAATTCATAGAATCAAAGATATGGATAAATTCCACCGCTGAGAGCATCCAGACTGAGCAAAGTTAAAGGCCACACTCACTGCCAGCCTATCACTGGCCGGGGGGAAACTGAGGTAGGATCTGTCTAACCCTCGGCCTTCCTGAAGGTCACCTGCAAGTGGTTCAGGGCGTTGAGCTGGGAAAATGCTCTTCTCACATCCCAGGTTAGCATCCCCTCTTCGCTGGGGACTTGAGTGACACCCATGGGGTGGTTCCTTTTCCTCGACCATTGGAGAGAAATGCCTTTCCACACATCCTGATCCGTCAGGGCCCACTCATGAGCCACGCACGCCTCGTTGCCCATCGTGCAAGCCATGGGCGATGCGAAGGGTGAAAGGTCAGTGGCAGGGGCCCCGGGGTGGTCAGCAGCCAGTGGGCTGAGGTCCACCCTGCCGGTGGCTGCGGGGTGTTCCTTCCCCAGAGGCTGCACCACTAGCACCTGCTGCTCCCTGGGGGACATCGGTCTCTGCCCCTTCTCCCCGCTTCCCGAGCTGGGACCCAAGTCCTAGGGGCGCTCTCCCCTCCTGGTGATCATGCCCAGCGCACGACTTCCGAAGTCACAGACACGTCCAGCTCCCAAGCGAACCCTGCCCAGCAGGCGCCGGAACTTGTCTCTGCTTCCCTGGCACTTGCCTTCTCCAAAGTGTCTGATCCCCCATCCCACACCCCACAGGGGAATGACAGCATGCACCGCTGGTAATGTCATGCCACCCCCCCCACACACCCCTAGGACTTCGTAAAAACACATCATATAGTACCTACCACCTCGGTTTCCTTTTCCATGACACCTGAGTTACGGTCCAGATCAGAATTTCTTAGCCATCGATCCGGGTTTCATGGAAAAGTGACCGAGGTGAAGGCTGAGCCGACAGGGAGCTCCCATTTCTTGGTTAACAAGGACATCACATGGGCGCACACACGAACCGTCACCATCTCGGGGCGTGACGTGGAACTTGGCCGCAACACCCCACGGTGGAGATCTTTCCCCGAAGTTCACGGGGCCTCGGGTCTGTCCAGGCAGCTGGCTGGTCGGTCGCACAGACCAAGAAGGGGAAGTGGTGCGGTGGCCAGGCCTGGCCTTATCTCGGAGGCCAAGAGCCACTTTGCAAATTTGTAGTATCATTTCCCTAAACAGCTGGGGCGCGGGCTGCACCTTGGTTCCTCAGTTCTGCAAGCTCCTGCCCCTGCAGAGGCAGAACCCAGCTCTCCGTCTCTCTCTCTCGTTTTCTTCTCAGTTGGAAGTGCTGCCCGCAGAGCTGAGCTAACCCTCCCTTCCACCGGGTGTGACTATGGAGTCGCAATTCCGAGTCAAGGATGGGGCGGCATAGACCTCTCTGCCTGTTAGAGAGAAGATGGAAACGTCGGTGCTTTACCCTTCTCAACGGAATATGTGCGAATCAAAGGAAAAGACTTTTTTCAAGTTGGTGCATGGTTCAGCCAAAGAAGAAGCAAGCAAAGAAGCCAAAATCAGGTAAAATCGGGATTTCTAAAGCCTGCCTTATACTTGTAAGACACATGACGGAAGGATAGCTGCTAGCCCTTGTTTTGAAACTATCCAATTGAACATATATTGACTGTACTGAAAATATATTGGGGGGAAAAAGTTTTTATTGGAAGCAAACTGTTTTAAATCCTGTTTCCATTTCTGAAAAATTTTTGAAAAATCTTTATGGTTGAAAGTATTACATATGCTCCCTTTTCCCCCATTAACCCCTCACATGTTTTCATTTTTTTAAAAAAGTGGGGGGGGAGGGGAAGGGACACAACAATTTTAACCACAATCTTTATTGAAATAAAATCTTAAATACTTTGCAGTCACCGAGGGAAAAACCAGTATATTTCACATATGCTACCCCAATTCCTCCCCACAGCAGTTAAGTGAAGTTAAGCCTTCACTGTGGGAGGTGGGTGAGAACCGGTGATTAGGTCATTCTAAACCTGAGGCTTCTCAAGGACAGTCTGTCACCCAAACTTTCCTGACACTAATTAATCCCTTTCATGACAGAGCGAAGGAGAAAAGGAACCGGCTAAGCCTTCTCCTGCAGAAATCTGAGTTTCACGAGGAGCCGCAGGCCAGGAGGTCTGCGCACTTGGCCGGAGTAACCAGGTGAATAAGGTCTCCCTGCCTGGGGGAGGGGGAGAGAAATGTTGCTGGTTCTATCATGAAAGGTCTAAGAAAGAGGAAGTCGGGAATTTCCATTTTATTTGAAAACTGCACAAGAATATAGGAAGGTTTGAGATCTCATTTCAGAAAAAAACAAGGAATATTCTATAAAATGTAGCCACTGTGATAGCTGGAATTACATGACCTGATAAAAATTCAAGGGCTCTCTCTTAAAATGATAGAGCTGTCCATTTTAAATGAGGTATTTGACTCCTTGTAAACTAATGGAATACTCATTAAGAGTTCTCACACTGTGCAGTCATAGAAAAGAGCTAGCCACATCTTTCCTCGGTGGTTTGAAAAAAAAAAATGTTCTAGATAGAACAGCAAGTCAATTACAAAAAGGAGTATTTTGTAATTTTTTACCCATTTCTTTAATTCAGACAGGAAATGGAACAGCCTTATATAATTGTATAAATTCTTCCAAATGTGAAATATAACCAATAAGAGGTCCAGGACAAATAGACTCAACTCCCTAGATTATCAGCATCACTAAAATAAAATGTTTCCTATTTCTTATTCCTTTAAAATTTCATTAGTCAAGCTTCCTGTATCTTTTTTTTTTTTTTAAAGCTGCATATTGTGGTAAGTTTCAAGGAAATTGCAGTTTACAAAAAAATGAAAGATACTGTCAGTTGAGGTCCTCCTATTTGCTGAATTAAAAAAAGTAATGGATCTGAATTTTTCCCCTTGGTTTTTAACCTAACACATACTCAGTTTCTCCTTAGAAGCTAATCAAAGACAAAAGTGAAAAGCAAGCTGAGCGGTGTTTTTGAAGCTGCCAACCTGAATGCAGTTTCCGTCATGTAATAGGCCAACGAGAAACCACGAGGTCTCGTGGGAAGAGCAGCCTCGCAGCGTCTGCAGCATAGACTCTAGGCAGACTTGCTGCACGCTCCTTACAAAACATGTTGTGTCTTGAACAGAGTCTGCCCAGAAGAAGCAATACGATGGGGCGAATCATTTGATCAACTGCTTTCCCATAAAGGTTAGTGGTATTTTTCCCAGCTACTTTATTCCTTCACAAGAAAAGTGTCCTAAGTATTCATGGAACTCTCTAGACAACAGAGGCCATCATAAAAATTGAGTCTGATGGGTAATTTGTAGCAATCTGAGTTTCTGATCGACAGAAATCTCTCTATATAAAAGCCTAATATGCAAATTGTCCCCATGGGAGTTCACCTGGGAGACCGATCGATCGCTATGACATGTTCTGACCACCAGGGGGCAGTGCAGGATGAAGGAAGGGAGGCCCTGGCCTGCACCTGGAGAGCCCTGATCACCAGCCAGGCCTAGAAACCATACCCGTGCATGAATTTCATGCACTGGGCCTCTGGTAACTAAATAATAGTCAACTAATAGAAGACAATCTCATTTTATTAAGAATTACTTGTTGTGGTTGAAATGTCTCTCTGTGCTGTGGTCAATAGTTTCAAATCTATTCTTTATTTTAAATGCAACCCTTGGTTTTATTAAATCCCAGTTATCCTGGGGTTTTATTGTTAAGTGAGCTAAAGTGTAGAGTAATGCTTCTGATGGACATTCAGGAAACCTCATGAAACTAGTTTCTTTTTACTTTTATAAATATTTTACTCTCCCTATCAATCATGTGTTTTTATTTTATTTATTATTAAATTGACTGGGGTGACATGGATCAACATGCACATATAGGTTTCATGTGTGGGTTCCTATGTTACAAGATCTGTATGTTGCACCGTGTCAAATCTTCTCCTGTCACCTCATATTAAGACCCCTTTTCCCCCCGTACCCCTGCTGTTTGTGTTCGTAAGTCTCGGTTTAATTTCCCACGTTCGAGTGAAACCACATGGCTTTTCGCTTTTTCTGTCTGACTTACTTCACTTCGCATAATGTTCTCAGGAATCATGTGTTTTTAAAGGGCAATTGTCTAGAAGCGGTCTGTGCAGGTGGAGCTTTGCAGGTGCCATGGGAGGTCAGGACTGATTTGGAGCCCCCGTTTGTCCCACCCTATCAGAAAGCAGGGGTCAGGGGTCAGGCTTAGGGTCCATCTACGAAGGCAGCAGGTGAGGGAGCTTCTCTGGTCTTCACTGGGCCCAGGATGTATTTCAGGTGGCAAAGCGGACAGGCTGACGTGAGTGGCTGTGGGGCGGGGCAGCCACGGGCCCCTTGTTCATACACCGAACCAGGCAGCGTCCGCTCAGGGAGCACCGCGTTGGCATCGCCAGAGAGCCACACACTTCCTCAAGCCCGCAGCTCGCCTCCGTATCTCAGTTTCCCTGTTCCTACCTCGTTCTTTGAAACCAGAATGCTAGCATTTCCCAGGTGAGGCTAACCAGGCTGTTCACAACACTGCTGGTGGGGTTCACATGCCAGGGTGCCTCCTGGAAGAGGGGATTCCCATCGCTGGGGCAGCGGGGAGGGGGGCAGTAATCCAGCAGGTT
Source organism: Murina feae (assembly GCA_004026665.1). Classification (NCBI taxonomy): domain Eukaryota; kingdom Metazoa; phylum Chordata; class Mammalia; order Chiroptera; family Vespertilionidae; genus Murina; species Murina feae. The sequence goes on along the minus strand of PVJC01000101.1, from coordinate 94,370 downwards.
TTCCTTTGGAGGAAATCCCGGCTTTCGCTTGTCTGTTTTTATTTTCGGTGTGTTTTCTCCTCCTCAGTTGTCTTTCCTCCTCTAGGGCGTTGGTGACCAATTCGTGTTCCCCTGAATTTAGTGACCTAGGAATCCTATGTCTGCAGACTTTTCCTGAAAATGTTCCCTCTTCCAGGGAAAACAGAGTCTGTAATGTTGACTCAAGAAATAATAATAATAATAAAATGGGCAGCGAAATCACGACTTAAATGTAGACAAGGATGCAATCAATGAAGATGGAGGGCAGGAGTAAGAAAAGACATTCATGCTAACGGAATATAACCTGTTACTCTTTCCCCCTCATGGCCCTGGTGCTTACTCCTCTCAGCACTCCCTTTGGACAAGAGTAAGGTAAACAGTTGTCCTCAATGCCCTGAATTCATCCCCTTTATCCAATCATTTCTGAACTCTAGTTAAAATTCTTGCCAAACAGATGTGGGACCTGGCTCATCCTTACTGATTCCGCTGCCACTAAATTGATCAGTTCTCAAGACGAATTACAACAACCTGTGTAAAATGCCCCCCCATAGTCCATGCCCCCCCCAAATTTGCTCTCAAAGAAATCCTATTATTTCCAATATTTTGGCACACCCAAGCCTTTCAGCTTCTTAGCCAGCGGGAGCGAGGGAAGAGTGGCGGAGAGGGATTTCACTTGGTTTGCACCTTGACTGTTTTTTATAAGGAAGAAGTCTTTTCAGCCAGCACATCGCCTGATCGGTATTAAATGCTCAACTAAACCCAAGTTGTTGCTAAGAGTTCTCCAGAGCCCCTTTGAGCTTTGAGTTCTGGTTCTCTTCTGCAACATCAAGACGGTATCATCTTAGTGACGCTTCCTAATTACTCTTCCTAATTACTCTGACCTTCGGCTTCCTCCAAGGCCAATGGAAATAGCAATGTCTTTAGCTCCAGTGGAAAGACTTCTGGCAGGATTAAATGAGATGGCAAACACGATACTCATGCCCGCTCGCTGCCACACAGATGTAAATGTCTCTGCTGATATGAAATAGCAACAATGACTTCAATTACCTTTTCCTGGTTTTTAGTTCCCTCCTCACTGGACAAACAGGGACAGGATTACATTTCCATGGGGGGGGTGGGGGACATACACTGGATTTATTCCTTTAACTTAATAAATCAGTACCTAATGGTTCCATCATACTCTCGCAGCCCGTTCAGAGGAAAGAAAGGGTTAGCTAGTGAGGGTAATCAGTCCTGTAGAAACACTCACCAGGCAGCCTAATCACGCAGCTTTACCAGCGTTCAGAGCCAAACAGAGAAAAACTACCTCTCCCTCTCTCCCGTTTACTGGTGAGAAGATTACAGAGCTGTGCAGCGGCAGCACGCGAGGCAAGGGGGGGGGGGGGTCACACAAATAATAAAAAATCCATCGTGACCCACTTGGACACGATTATCGATGCTTATGATCAAAGTGCTAATTAAATTATACTGAATTCACCCAAAATTGTGCTACTGGTATTCTTTTAATCAGCCCTCAAAAATCCAATTATTTTCATTGGAAAGCTTATTGTAATGTTAAATTACAAAGCTTAAAATAATCAGCTGCAGAAGTCTGTTGGTGGCAATGGTTAATTCAGCTCATTTCTACCTACTTTACTCTAGCCACCACTCCCCCACCAAAAAAAAAGAAACGATCTTATACTTAGGTGTGTGCGTGTATGTGTGCGCGCACACACACACACACAAGACCTTGATCTATCTATCAAATTTTATAGACTTTATCTTTGGTTAAATGTGTAAGCTTCTCAAATTCTGTATGTCACATGTATAAAGAGGAAATGGAAATTTTATTCAATTTAGTCAAATGGGACATGAAATGTACAAAACAGAATAGAAATTTAAGTACTCAGTTTGACAAAAACGGCAGCTACTAAAACCACTAGAGGCTGGTATTAGCATCTTCAGAAATGGGTCCACAGGAAAAGATGGTTCTTACACTAGATTTTAGAGGATTCATCAAAATTCACCATCTGGTCAAGGAGAAATAGAGAACATACAAGCAGAGAGCCAGCTCAGGCCCGGGGAAATGACCAACGCAATGAGTTTAGGAAACTAATCAGACGTAATTCCTTATTGAGAAATAACATTTGAAAAAAGGTGGCTAAGGTAACGGTTAATAGCCAGATGAGCCTACATTAGAGAATGTTTGCACTGTATTCCACAAAAAGCAAACAATCCAGGAGTTTGTTTTTTTTTTTTTTGGTATTTCCACTACCTTATTCAAATTCCATTCTTAAAATGTAGTCTAATTCTTTTAACCTTTAAGAAAACACAGTCGGTAAAAATCCAAGGAAATCTAAACAAAGAATGGACGTTAAATAATAACATATCAACATTTCATAATAGAAGGGAACTGAATGTAGGATATGTGGGAACTGCACTATCGTCACAACTCTTCTGTAAATCTAAATTTATTCTAAAATAACTTTTAAAAAAACAAGCTCAAACACATTTAGTAAATTACTGAAATCCCTCAATAATTTAACTGCTGTTCTCCCATTTGTTCCTATACAAGTATTAGAATACAATTTTTTCTGCCATTCCTGCTTATTGAGTATTTATCTGAAATTGCAAATGAATCATAAAAATCTATAACTTATTAATAATTTCTAAATGGTGCTTAATAAAAACAAAAGGCTTGAAAGACTAACATCAGACAATATCCATCATTCATAATTATCAATTTCAAATCTAGTCATCATTCTTCTCACTGGCTGACTGTATGAAAGTAAATGCTATCAATATGAAGTCAACCGATCAATCTATTCCAATTACATTACTTATACATGTGTATTATAAGTTTGGTTTGCGCACATATATGTATATACTTCTGTGTAAGACATCTTTGAAAGTAAAGCACTTCTGAATATACACAATTTTGAAAACAACTGGCTAAATACATTAAAAATGATAAAAATGTTGCGATGTAACATGAAGGCTTTAGGAAATCTTTAAAAGAGACTATATAGATGTGTGCAAGACTTTAATGGGCAGAAGAAAAGGAAACTTTGACCAGAGAAAAGAGCATGGAAAAGAGTTGAGAAATAAGAGTTTTGGTGCAACCCGGAAAACAAGCAGTTCACTTCCCCAGGGCAGAGAGTAGTGACACCGACATTGGGAAATCAGGGTGGGCACAGACTTTGGAAGAGTTTCTCAGTGACCTGATGGGTGGAGAGTTGGGATTCTATGCACGTCAGAGAGATTACCTATGAGGCTGTTACTAACACAAAAGCTAACCTCAAGGTAAGGGCTGCCTTGGAAAGAAAATGGATGGACTCGGTGACTCACTGTATGTGTGTCTATGTCCTAAAGAGAGGTGATGAAGAAATAAGAGATGAGCTCGGCCCGCATGGCCCACTGGTTGAGTGTCGACCTATGAACCAGGAGGTCACATTTCCATTCCCAATCAGGGCACATGCCTGGGTTGCAGGCTCAATCTCCAGGAGGCAGCGGATCAATTATTCTCTCTCATCATTGATGTTTCTATCTCTCTCCCTCTCTCCCTTCCTCTCTGAAATCAATAAACATTTTTTAAATATATTTTATTGATTTTTTACAGAGAGGAAGGGAGAGGGCTAGAGAGTAAGAAACATCAATCAGCTGCCTCCTGCACACTCCCTACTGGGGATGTGCCCACAACCAAGGTCCATGTCCTTGCCCGGAATCAAACCTAGGACTCTTCCTTCAGTCTGCAGGCCGAAGCTCTATCCACTGAGAAAAAAAAGGCTAGGGCCAAACATATTTTTTTAAAGAAATATGAGATAAAAAAAAGAAACATTAAAAAGATCCCCACATTTTATTCCATAGTAAGAGGAAGGTGGCCGTGCCTTTGATAGATGAGAAATGGAGGTAGAACAGTATTTGTGAGATGATATCACGTTAGAGTTTGAACTTAATTGCTGGAAACCTTCTCAGAAGTTTCGCAGGGTTTTGGAGGCCCACACCTAGAAGGTGGAAGACAGTTTGAACACACACAGAGATTCTCTAACCCTCTCACACAGCTGACAACTGAAGATGAGGAAGAGAAGGGTATCACCTATGACGGGTCCCCATCAAGCGGAGCCTCTTCCAACAACTACATAGCTGTTTATTCTCCTGTGCACACTCTTTTCCTACTCACAGGGAATAATTCCAATGCTTTTAACCTGTATACTGAATGACTATTTGCTTGGACTATTTGCACCCTGAATTGGGGTCCTACTAAGCTTTATGCTGAGGATGATGAAGAAGAAAGAAACGTAAAAGATGAATGTCATTGCACTATCTTGATTTAAGAACATGAACTGATGAGACTGTGGAAAATACTTATTACTGATGCTGAGGGGAAAGGCTACAAGGAAACGAGTACTTCTCTTTTGGGGAAGAAAAGGGCTACTTCTCCTTATGCTGTTCATCTAGTGGCTTTTGAAGTTGCTCTTCCCCATTTTTAGTTACCGACTTTCTCCGAGATAAGGGCTTCCAGTGTTCTGCAAAATTAAAAGTTCCGAATCAAACTCACCCACAACAAACACCCAATTCCTTCATCATCTAAAGGATAAAAATAAATAAAATCCACCTTCAATTATAATGGACCACGTAAATCAATTGTGATGGCAAAAGTAACTACAGTGCGTGGGTCACACCCGCTGGTCCACACACTGTTGTTTCGGTTGTGGTTCTGCTGTAGAGACTTACAGGTCGCCCGCCTTCCGAGTTCTACCTCAGCTCTGAATTAGGGGTTGAAAGGCTTGTCTTGCCTTCGTCTCTGGTTTCCTTCCAGAGTCATTATAGAAAGAGGAGGAAGGGAGGAAAGACAGCGATCAAACCAGAAATGATGCAACACAACCACCTTTCCTTCTCATAAACAGAAGAGGAAGAGGTTTTTCAAGCCAGTGGCCCCCGGATGCTCATGGCACCCACCCCTGAAGTCTCCGGCCCAAGGCTCCAGGTCAGGAGAGGGTGCTGCCACATCGCTTTCGACCCTTAAAGGAACCTCATCTCAAATAACAACAGCGACTCTCAGCTTTTTTTTTTTTTTTCACAAGTTCGGGGGGCTGAGATACAGAGGGTGAAAGGAATTGTGGGGAAGGAAACCAAACAGGAACACCCTGAAAACCAGTGATTCTGTGACTTCTCTGTGAGAATAAACCCGAGTAAAACCCAAGCGTCTGACTCCTACACTGTTCATCTTGGCAGAGATTTCGGTATAAAAAAAAAAAAAATACCAAAAAGAGAACTAGGTCATTGACTTTATCCTGAAGTACATACAGTCCTAAGTAGTTGGGGGGAAATATTCTCCCTGTCAGTTTTCAAAGGATAACAGTGTGGTGTTGGGGGGCGGGGGAGATGGCAGAAGGCATAAAGGGGATAAATGGTGATAGGAAGAGTAAAAAAAATAAAAGGCCAAAAAATAAATAAAAATAAAATATTTAAGAATAATAGTAAAAAAAAATTCTTCAAGGAATCATCTGTCCACTCCTAGTTGCTGCTACCTTCTGAGAAAAAGCACAAGATGCAGCTTAAGAAATCCATCTTGAAGAGCAAGCTCTAAGCTGGAGAAACAAGAACAGGTGTGCTAATCATCACTCACGCTGACCACTCGGCCTCTGCTGCGAGATGAGAATTTGTCCATTCGCTCGGGAAGCATGTAGCACGGTGGCCTCCGTCAGACAGCCGTGTTGGGCCAAGAACGACCATCCTTCAGGCACCTAATGACGGAGATGAGGCCTGAGTCGCGCCCCAGACGCACCACGTCCTCTCCAAGTCTTGCTGAGCCCGGCGTTGCTTGTTTTCCTAGTTTAATCCAGCATTTAATCACCATCAGCTGGTGCCCTGGGCCAATTAACTGAGGACAAGAAATGGTGGGATCTCCCCTCCTGCCAATGAAAACACCCAGGTGGCTCTCAGCATGGGGGTTGGAGCCATATCGTATCTGAGGCTTAGGCTTGTAGGTCGTCACGTCACTTGTAACTACTGGTTTCTCAAACATGACGTTCCTGGATCTCTTACATATTCAAAGATTGCTCACAACATTAAAAAGGGGGCGGAGGGGGGCGCTTTGCCCTAACCCATTTTGCTCAGTGGATAGAGCATCGACCTGCAGACTGAAGGGTCCCAGGTTTGATTCCAGTCACGGGCATGTACCTTGGTTGTGGGCACATCCCCAGTAGGGGTGTGCAGGAGGCAGCTGATTGGTGATTCTCTCTCATTGATGTCTCTAACTCTCTATCCCTTTCCCTTCCTCTCTGTAAAAAATCAATAAAATGTATTTTTTTAAAAAGGGGGGGCTTCATAACAGAGAGGGCAAGTTCTACAGTAGGAGAAAGAAATGGGGGATGTGGAAAGCACAGGTTGAGGGACTGTATTCATTTTCTGTGGCTGCTATTACAATTTATCACAACCTGAATGACTTAAAACAGGGCACATTTATTATATGACCGTCCTTTTGGAGGTCAAAGTGCACTATGGGCCTCATTGAAAAGAAATCAAGGTGTCAACAGGCCGGTGTCCTTTCTGGAGGATCTAGGGGAGAATCCCTCTCAGAGTAATTTGGGTTTGGGGCCAGAATTTCATTTTTTTGAAGGTCTGTTTGAAGCTCTCCATTCTCCTTCTGGCTCTAAAGTAAGGGCCATTTCCACCTTCCAGAACCCGCCACATCCCTTGGCTGATGACTGACCGTCTTCTTACTCCTTTAAGGTCAGCAATGGCCCTTCCCACGTTACATCCCTCTGGCCCACTCTTCTGACAACTTCTTCTGCTTTTAAGGATGCCTGTGGTCAGCGTGGGTCCACTTGGATCCCCCCACGTGCTCTCCCTTCTTGAGCTCCTTCCCCGTGGTCCCATCAGCAAAGCCCGTGTCCCCTGTGAGGTCACAGTCACCGGTTCTGGCTATCAGCGCTTGGAGCACGGTCACTACGCCTACCTGAAAGTGCTGCCTTCCAGAGCAAGACCCATTTCTAACACTCTTTGTTCGCTGGAAAAGTAAGACCTGGAGCAACTGGACGTATCTGAAACTTGGTTTCTTCATCAGTGACAATGGACATGGGGTCTACTCCAGGCATCGTTGTAAAACTTAAATGCAGAAAGGAGTATAAACAGCCCTTAGCCCTCAAAACCTCTCCACGTGTTAGTGTTATCAATGTAAAACCCTGGGTTACTGCCACAATTCTACCAAAAGAGATTTATTCTTCTTGCTTCCTTCTGTATTGAACTGGTTATGTTACAAAGAATCACTGGCCATGAGAAATAGTCCTAGAGGGTAGTGAACATGAGAAATGAGTGCAACCCTGGCTGGGTAGCTCAGCTGGTTAGAGTACCGTCCTGATAAGTGGATAGGCCAAGGCTGTGGGTTCAATCTCTGGTCAGGCACATACAAGAATCAACCAATGAATGCATAAGTAAGTGGAACAACAAATCAATGTCTCTCTATCTCTCTCAAAAAACAATCAATAATTAATTAAAAGAAGTGGATGTAAGTGAAAATGAGTTGAGCAGACAAACCCTGGAAATAAAGTTTTAAATAGGGAGATCCAAAGTCCTGGGAACCAGAATATGGTCTAGAAGGGCAGATGGGGTCCTGGTGGAATGGCTTCTTGGCTCTATAGAGTAACACACACACACACCACACACACACACACACACACACGAGAAGAGGCATGATTGAAACAGACCCTAAGCAAGTTCCAGAGTTGGGGTCACTCTTACTCAGGTCTAAATATGAGCCCAGCCTTACTCCAATAGGAATGATATCTCCTTTTCACAGCTGTGAAGATTATAGCTAATTTTCTATGAGGACCCTCATGAATACTGTTCAAGATGTGGGTTGCAGTGCTGCCTTGGAGAAGACCTAGCTCTTCTGTTCGTATTTATGGCCATACTTTAATATCAAGTAGTGCATTTTCTCTGCATTAATATTTCCTAGTTAAAATATGTCACTTCCTTTCTTGGTAGATGGACTGGAGGCTTTTACCCAATTTCTTAAAACTGAATTCAGCGAGGAAAACATTGAATTCTGGATGGCCTGCGAAGACTTCAAGAAAAGCAAAGACCCTCAACAAATGATCTTTAAAGCAAAAGCAATATATGAGAAATTTATCCAGAATGACGCCCCACAAGAGGTAAAGACAACCAGGAAAATGTACACTGTTTGAAAATTTGGGGAGAGAATCCTCCTTCATCAAATTGGTACCTCCCTCCACACATTCCACCAGAAAGCCAGGGTTTTGTTGAAGCAGAATGGGTCTTTTTAGATTTCTCCACCCAAACAGAATGCGTTGTAAGACACTGTCACGGAAGAAAAGGTGTAATCAGAGTTGCTCTTCGGGGTTATTTTGATTCTAGACTAACAGTGAGCACAATTACTTGCAACACTGAGATTCAGTCACTTATTCATATTAATCGCCTCAGCACAAGCAAACTCTCATAGAAACGACAGATGAAGGCACGAGAAATCAAGAAGTTGGTATCATGCACCACTCTACCTCATCTACCTATACTAACTTATATTCACCCCAAAATGATTATTCCTATTCCTTACAATAGACTAAAAAAAATCGTAATAGATGAGGGAAACGTAATTTGACAATGGTCCAAGTGACAACACAATTGTGATTTTCTTTGACTGCAAGCTCAGTATGAGGTAACTGTGTGACACGACTGCTAAAAATAGCAAATATTACCTATCATCAAATATGAACTCAGTAGTTTCTATATTTTTATTATGTGTTCAGTAAATAGTATTTCTTCACCGAAGGGGTAGATCTAGTAGTCTACACTGCTAAGAATTCTACTTGACTACAAATTTGTATGGTCCGTGAGGTGACCTTGTCTATGTGGATGTTGGTGCACACTAAAAATAATGATTGTTCCCCTTGCTTCAGTATGTTTCACTCCGTTCTGTGATTCAACGTATGATTCTGATTTTCCCAGGGCTGACCTTATACACAGACCAAGAAAGGGCAGCTAGGGTAAAGTGTTACCCAGGAGAGAAAAGGAAAGACACCCCTGAAAACTCACACCTTCAGAACCTGATATATCAGCGGCATTTGATAAAAAGCACTCAGTGATTTACATTTTTTAAACATATTCCTTCTCAGCACACATGTGCTTGTAAGAAAGCATCATAACAGAATGAAAACGAGCACTGGGATAAAACAAAAGCCCCTCTTTGAAATCCCATATGGCTCTCATCTCCCTGCTGGCCATCACTGAATGTGGTTTTATTAATGATTGAACATGAGTGGAACCAGTGACCTCTATGGTACTTGCTATTACAATGTCCCATTATTCTAAATTCGAAGCGAGGGGGAAGGACCGGCAGCATCGGGAGACAACAGCCCATGGGATGCCACCCAACAGTCAACCATCGAACCCCTCAACCCATGACAGGCTGAGCACCCCAGCACCTAAGCACACGCCCACTCCAACACTGAATAGTCTTGTACTATTTCTCAAAGATGTTTACTGCCATTGGTTGACCCTAACTACCCTTTTGTGAAATCACCATCCAGGTGAACCTTGACTTTCACACCAAAGAACTCATCGTGAAGAGCATCACGCAGCCCACCCTGCACAGTTTCGATGCTGCTCAGAGCAGAGTGTATCAGCTGATGGAACAAGACAGTTACACGCGGTTTCTGAAATCTGACCTCTATTCGGACTTGGTAGAAGGAAGACCTCAGAGACCCACCAATCTGAGAAGGCGGTCACGTTCCTTCACCTACAACGAATTCCAGGACGTGAAGTCGGATGTCGCCATTTGGTTTTAAAGAGAATTAATTTTGCTCCTTTTGGGGGTGAGATTATAAATCTGCCTCTAAGACATAGCATATGTGAACAAATGGCTGCATCGTTTAAAATAAAATATGTGTGTAAGAGGATTTTAAGAATGTAAATCAAAACTTTTATCCTAACAACACATGCTGTCCCTGCCAGTAGATTCAGTCACACCTTCATTTGACTTCATTCCATACATAATCAGAAAAGTAGATGGTGAACAGACACTGATATATGAATATCAGCCAAAAAATAACATATATGACACCTGAAATGATGAAGTAAATTCATTAAAAGATCAAGATTCAACCCATAAAATTTTATTTACTAGAGGCCCAGTGCACAGATTTGTGCACCGGTGGGGTCCCTCAGCCAGCCTGGCCTAGGGGATCGGGCTGAAACTGGCTCTCTGACATCCCCCGAGGGGTCCCAGATCACGAGAGGGCAGTTCTCAGGTGATGCACCCCAGAATTGAGCTTAAGATTTGAGAACCGCAGCTACCAAGTCGCTGCAGCTTCGCAGCTCCTGCGTTGAGCGCCTGCCCCCTGGTGGTCATTGCATGTCATAGCTACCAGCCAGTTGGCTGGTGGGCTGTTCAGCTGGTCAGCCAATCGGTTAGGCTTTTATAAATTTATGTACAATTCCTAAGCCCATTATTGTGAAATATAATAAATACATTCACTTTTAAAAAATCATACTATTATGAAGGAAACAAGAACTTTACAATTGAGTCTGATAATTTACTTTTTGTTAGCCAATTTCTTTTCTATGTTTTTTTCTTTTCTATGTTTTTGTTTTTCTTCTTCTCCAAATTCTTGTCAAGAATTTTAGGTAAAAGAAGTTTTCAGCATGTTGCACCTACACATAAATAGATCTAGATCAGCAGCTTGATTTTTAAGAGATAAATAAAAATTATAATTATTCTTCAGTCTACTAAGTATAATTGCTCTGCCACAGCACACTATTTCTCCCTCATAAAGGGAAATCCTTAGGCAGATGTTGCAAGTAATATACACAGACAATATTTATACTTTGCAGAGGATTTTGATTTAAAAAATCAGTATTACAAATAACAGACAAAAAGTAATTAAAGAGAAATATAATCCATAAAACAACTAAATATTGTGTTCTAAAAAATTATGTGAAAAGGAAGTATTTTTTAACCCCTGAATACTGAAAATATTATTGCATATGTTCCAGCAACATCAGTGTCTATCTTAAAGAAGAAAAAGGTTACCTTCATTTTCAATTTTTCACCCAGAACCGCGGAAGTAGACAGGGGCCTCCAGGGAATGCCTGAGTCAGAAAATGCGTCTCTAAAGGTGGTGTTTTGTAGTTATCACAGCAAATTAATTGACTAGTGCCCACGAAGTATCAGGATTCTCTTATAAAATACAGTATCAAATGAAGATATCAAATACACCTTTAAACCCTGTCAAAAAAGTGCCGGTTGCACTGGAAATTAAACCTTAAGTCAGAACCCAACCTGAAATGAGGTTCTTTCTTTCAAGTGTAATTTTGCTGATGTTATAAATATGCATAGTGAATATACACATGCATATCCAGCATTATTGAAAGAAACACAAGCTATATTTTAGAATCTATTGTTTTAATTTTATTTTATATATAAAATGCTAAAGATACTACAATTTAATTGAATGTAATATTTGGAGCAATGAAAGTTGAGATGATTTTATTTTGTGGGGAAAAACTGAACTATTCTTACTAGCATAGTATCTAAACGTGTTAGCCATAATTTCTAAGTGAGTTTAAATTTTAGTCATATATGTACACATACATATAAATATGTGCATATACCTATATACACATACATATACATATACATATACATATGTACACATGTACATACATATGTACAGAGCTCCAGGCTTCCAGAGTTTTTTTAAGGACTGAGATACTTAGTTTTATATTAAAATTGCATATTTGATAAATACTCAATATTAAAATACTAAGCATAGATAGTTCTATCTGGCTTTTATACTGAAGACATGCATTACATATTAAATGAGTTGATCTCTTAAAATTCATTTTTAAATAGAAGCTACCTTACTTTTTAGATATCGGCTAATTTTTAAAAGACTTAATTGGAGCTGTAGATTTATTCTTTTGTTTTATAAAAACCCCTACTGATTCATTTTAATACTTTCTAATTGCTTCCAAGAGTCTAATACATCTATAAAAATAAATGCAGAGATGACTAACACTGGTTAAAATTAATATTATAAGAAGTGAAAACTTAAAATGATTATAGAGGTTAATAATTTTTGTCTCCTACGTTTCAAGGCCGAGTCTTTGGTCAAGATATAAACTGGGTGGTTTGCTCAGATCTCTTCCAAGTGTCCGTGATGATTCAGACCAGACTTGACTTCAATGAGATGGGGGGAAAAGGGATTCAGGTATGAAACGTAACACCACGATGATAAATTTGCAAGTTTTTTTTTTTATGAGTATACCCTTTTAAAATTTTCTAATTATGCTACATAAAATAGCATTAAAAATCATACCAAAACGATGAATCACATTGAAAGAAAGGTGTAGCTCTGACAGAAATAGGGACTGGGGGTAGGGCGGTATGTAGGGCAGGGGAAGAACTAGAGAATGAAGAAGGAATTGTGTACATATCTTAATATGTTGTCTGTAACTGAGTTACAGACGTCAGTAAGCCATTATTAGAATCTGTCTGTTTTTATTTTAACAAGCCCTGAAGTCAACAAGCTTGACAATTTTACTACTTCATATGCTATTCTTTTTTCTTCCGTCTTTTAAAATTAAAATTTCTAAATTTATCCATCAGGTCTCGAGTTATTTTACAGATGGGGTTATTTTCTCTCTCAGACTCCAGGCTTCCTAAACTAAGTAGTAGTTTATGGAGATTTATTCTATAAACTCTCACTTTGTAGGTGCCGTCCCCTCTAAACCCGGCTTATGCACACCACTGTTTCTGGGTGCAAAAATAAACACTCATACTTCTACTTTTGATCCCACGCATCCCATTACATTTAGGAGTACTTTCATACGAAAATTGAATCAGGATCTTTGGATAAAGGAAGTCAAATCCATGTAATGTGATTTCAGAGTTTTGAAAGTAAGATGCTGCGTGAATTTCAAATAAATGGCTCAGGAGAAGACCAAAGTTTTTCTTCTTTAGTATGCGAGGCATCGGTGCCACTGTGCACCAGAAGGTTACAGCAAATTTTAGGAGGCAGCCGAGATTTTGTGGACAGAACATACACAACCTGCCGTTTTATTTTCCTCGGAAATCACCAGATATGCAACTCCCCTAAAACACTCTCAGATAAAATGGAAAGTAGTTTATTATTTGGAACGACATGCCAAAAAAAATTATCGTTTTTGTGTCTAGGTATCCAAGACTGTATGTGTCTGTTTGTTTCTTAGGCTGTGAAGACGTTACTGGAAGCATACATGGAGGATATTCAGATTATTTACAGAATCAGAATGTCTTTCTCTCAATATGCTTCTCCCCAATTTCAAGCAGCCAGGGGAAAATGTCAAATATGCCAGGATATGGTATAAAAAGGACCCTCAAATCCTGAAAATATTAATTGTTGCAGGCACTTTTTTTCCCCCTGCAGTATGCTAACAGTTTAAACCTTGCTATTTCCTTTCCGTTCTGAGCAAACAAAATATTTTCACTTAATTTAAATAAAACAGCAGGTTGTGTATTTTCTGTTCACAAACAAAATGATTTCTTTTTTTACTGATTACCTAGGTGTTTATTTCATTATGTAATGGGGTTGGTGACGTGCAATATGAAAGGCTTCTCTTAAACCTGAACCGTGTCGAAGAGCCATTTTCCTTGCAGAGACACCTCCTAAACAGGTTCACTGTACAATTTAATTTCGTGCAATGAGGGAAAGGTCAGTGAGAGGCTATAAGAAAGTCAATTTGCATGAGGTATGCACACGGAATATGAAAATAATATAGTATGAAAAATTCATCATTCCAGCTTTAAAAACCAACCTCAGGGCTAAGAAAGCAATTATAGGAAATGGTTCAACAATTACAACAAACTTTTTTCTGATGATGTCAACTACCACACTCTCCAAGTCCGAGACAACGAGGAACAGTCTTGGAGAAGAACAAATTCTAGAATTCGCAGTCTTCCTTCACAAGTCCACTGGCTTCAGGAAATATTTAGCAATGCCACCTCTGTCCTCCTACTAGCCCAATTCCCTATGCAGGTCCACCAATCAAGTCCTATAATTCATGTCAGTTCGATATTTATGCTGATTATCTCTTTGTAGCTCAATATTTTTTTTAATCATGGCAACCAACACTCTCTGCTCTATTGGCTATGTCCTGTATTTATTTCCCTGAACAGGATTGAAATTGCATTCTTATTCACAATAGTGTGGCAGACACCCTTTGATCTTTTATCTCTCTATATATATGTGTTTTTTTTCTTGCTTTCAGAGAGGAAGGAGAAAAGAGTGAGTGAGAAACATCAATGATGACAGAGAGTCATTGATTGGCTGCCTTTTGCATGCCCCCTACTGAGGATGGAGCCCCAATCCAGGCATGTGCCCTGACTGGGAACTGAACCTTAACCTCCTAGTTCATGCTCAACCATTGAGCCATGCTGGCTGGGCTGATCTGTTTATCTTAAATTATTTTAATAAGAAGCGTGTCATAGAATGACAGTCTCTCTCTGGGTCACTGGAGTGATTCTTACCCTATTCCCTTCAAATAAGAATAACTCACAATCCTCGATATTTATTGATAAAGAAACCTGATTTTCTGGAATTCTATTGGGCCCCAGAATTTCTTGACATTTTATAAAGGATCCTACAAAATATTGATTCGGAGACATGACCGTGTTTCTCCGCTGGTCTGAATTGCTAGGACACCTAAAAAGAAGCACGCTGCGTGGCTCACACGACCTCCTTCAGGTGACTCCCTGCAGTGTTTGGCTCGTGGTGTTAACCTCTCACAGTGCCTGTCTGCCTCCCTCCATCCTTCCAGGGCACCTCCACTGCTCCAGCAACCCCAACGTATAGTCCAGACTCCTAGCCATTCATCAGGCTTTGTAGTCTCTGCCTTAGATGAACACAAGTGTCCTGTGGGGACAATCAGTTCTTGCGGGGGGAAGTGGGAGACACGCTGCTAAGAGAGAATAGACACAATACTGTGGCAATCTCCCAGTCAGCCCTCGGCACCTGGAGAGATGGCCTCCATTCCTCTGGAAGAACAAAATCAGAGAGGGACGGAGGGAGGGAGGAAGGGAGAGACAGAGAGACAGAGAGACAGAGAGAGAGAGAGAGAGAGAGAGAGAGAGAGAGAGAGAGAGAAATGCACTTGCTACATGATTTTTGCTTTTTTCCCATGGGCTCCAAGATAGGTTATGCCACTAAATAAAACGTTTTTCCTTCACCATCTTCTATTTTAAATATTGTAAAATGGAGACCTTACCCGGTGGAGTTTGCTTCTGTTAAAGTGTTCGTGGTCATTTTAAGACTTGATCCCCTCCGCCCCCGGGGTTTCCTTGGTCAATGTACTGAGAAGCTGGATGGTGTATCACCGAGAAGGACTGAACAGAAGTCACTTGGAATTAGAAGTTCATTCCCAGCTCGGCTTTGCCCTCCTCTGGGGTGACACGAACATAAGCAGCAACGGTACCAGGGAAGTGCTGGTATTTATCCGGGCCCTTTTGTTTTTCTCTATACTCTCCTTTTTTCCAGTAACTCTAACAAGCACATGAACAACTCCACGTCTTGAGTCTATAATACATGTTAAGCCTAGTATTCTATAGGGCCACTTCCCGGTGTATGGGCTCTATAATACATGTTAAGCATAGTATTCTACAGGGCCACTTCCCAGTGCATAGATCCTGACACTTTAATTTCTCGTGGCTCTTTTTTCGACTATAAAATGGTAACCATGATGTTACCTCCTCACCCAGTTTCTGGAGGAAGTGATGAAGGAGTGCATCAGCGCTGAGAGGCATCTCTGGCCCTACATGCAGGTGCTCTCTACATGTTCGCTACCGTCCCACGAAACAGCTGATCCACAGGCAGAACAGGACTGCCAGTCCTCTTTCCTATCCCTATTCCTCCGAGGAGAGAACAAAGAAGGAACAGTAATGATATTTAAATGAGGGCTGTCCTGGACTTTGGTGTGTGTGTGTGTGTGTGTGTGTGCATGCGCACACACACTTATTCACTGTGGTTGGAAGAAGTCTAAGATGGTCCCTCAAGGTCCTCATTCCCCTGCGCTCAGGTCTTAAACAACCACCTGGCCTTGAATGAAGATGTTCCCTGAGCATATGGGGGCATGATCACTCCATGCCAACACAACCCTGGCCTATGCTTTGGTTTCAGCCTACAGCAGCGGTTCTCAACCTGTGGGTCGCCTAAGACCATCCTGCACATCAGATATTTACATTATGATTCATAACAGTAGCAACATTACAGTTATGAAGTAGCAACAAAAATAATGTTATGGTTGGGGGTCACCACAACATGAGGAACTGTATTAAAGGGTCTCAGCATCAGGAAGGCTGAGAACCACTGGCTTACAGAGACCTGAATGGAGAACCCAGGTGAGCCCTGCCCAGATTCCAGATCTACTGCTAAGCTTGTGGGAATCTGCTATACACAGCAGTAAAAATGTCTTCCCGTATCTGTAGAACTTTGATGGCATTTATACAGTCACCTCTGATATTATTTCGGGTATTGAGCATTTATTGAAGAGCCATTGTATATCATGAACATATAAGAGACGCTGGGGGTGCTGGAACTGGTGATAAATTAAACAGGATCGACTGCTCCTCTTTAAAATGTTACACCCAAAATTGATCAAATACATCCGATGATTTCAGACCAGTGCAAAGTTCAATAGGACCATTGATCTGACTGTACACTTTTGAGGCAGACCATGGTAGCCGTAGATTTCAGAAGGCTATTTATTCAATGTTAGGTCATTTATTCCCGCAGAGAAAATTCTGTTTGCAGTGACGTTTTTTAGAGGGGAGGTCTGTTTCATTGTTCAAGAGTTACTGTGAAGCCGTACAAAGATATTTTTAAAAGCACTTTAAGCCTCTTGAAGTACACTTTGCAAATGCACAAGGAGATTACTAACAACAAAAGGCATTTTAATGATCTTATTTATAGAGTCTCCCTTATCCAAGTGTACTGCCATGGTGTCCTATTTAAGAACAGGCTTAATTCTTAGTGACTTTGCCAGATCAAATATATTTCTCTATCTTTTGTAGTGATTAGTTCTGAAAATAGATATGAAATGACATTTTGTAGGCATCATCTTAACCTTAATTTCAACAGGCATCAGACTATCATTGATTATGGGTTCATGATTTCCAGGAGTATAGTAACCTTAACGTTAATGTTCGAATTTGGAATTCTCGAAACAGATGTCAGATTGATGTACTGTCTAAACTGATTCTTCATTATTATTTTACCATTAATTCCTATATACCTCCCAAAGAGACAATTGTTATATAGAAATTCTAATCTCCAATTGCCTGCTGCCATATTCTATGAAGCAAGCCCTTGAGTCAGGATGCAATGCAAGATAGAAACAAACAAACAAAAAAAACATCACACTAGAAATAAAGAACAGACACACCTTTTCAAAAAACCTCCTGAAACCTGGCCATGATTTGATTTGGAAAAAACATTGGTAAAATGCTTGCTTTTCATCCCGTACATATACACTCCCATCTGTCTTTAGCTTGAAGTGGAATAGTAAAATGTCAATTACAAGCTCCTGTTGGTGTTACGGAGTGAATCTAAACCATAAAGCCGTTGACATTTCTAGAAACATCTTCTGTAATTGTGATTGGGTGACTGGTGCATAGTGAAAACTATTTTATAATGCAGGAACTTCTGAACCACTCTTTAATATACGTTGAAATTACTGACATTTTAAATAATTCTGTGATCTCTGAAAACAAAGTGACAGGCATGAAGTCAGAAAGCAAATATCCTTCACGTAAAAGCTGATGTTTTGGGGGCTTTTTTAGCCTTATTGAACTTTTATTTTACTCTTGTGACCAAAACGTTGCTTACCCAATAGAAGACACACTACATTAGTTCCCTACCCACCCCCCACTCCCATCTATGATTTTGCTTTTGATGGCATTAGTTACCTGCAACCAACTGAAGTCTGAAAATTTGAATACATAGAATATGTTTATTTAGAAATAAAATAAATGGCTGCTGAAATATTTTGCTTTTTTAAATGTGGTAAAGGTGGGGAGTTCAGGGTAGAGTATGGTGGTTTGTATTTCAGTATTTCATCTGAGCACTGAGTGTCCAGATTTTTCCAGTCACAGAAAAATTCGTTGGGCAGTCTATTTCACACAGAGCATGCACGCTTGTATTTAGCAAACACTATATTTGAACTGTGGGAGCAGGAGTATGTACTTGTTGTGCTGAGTCACTGGTAACTAAGTTTAAATGAGCTACATCCAGGAATAGAGGGCTGGGGTTTCCCTGGATATGTATATTAAAATAATTATACATTTATTTATGAGAATACATCATTTTTATCTATAGTAATAGAAGCATAATATGCTAATTAGACTAGACATCCTTCTGGATGTCCTTCTGGATGACCTTCCAGATAAAACTGGGGCTGTGAGGGAAGCCTGGGACTCGAGTGCCTGCCAGCAGCCAGAGGAAAGCCTGGGTCCTGGGTGCCAGAGGGAAGCCGGTCCCAGCAGCCAGGGGAGGAAGGTCTACTCTTGCATGAATTTCATGCATCAGACCTCTAGTATTTTATAAATGGCATAAACTTATATATTTATGTGTATTTAGCTGCTTAAGTAGCAGTATCCAGTGGTTGTTGTTTTTTTAATGTGGGTTGCATTCACCTTAAGTCATTCTTTACTAGGGGCCCGGTGCACAAAAATTTGTGCACTCAGGGGGGGTCCCTCAGCCCAGCTTGTGCCCTCTCAAAGCCTGGGACCCCTCGGGGATGTCCACCTGCTGGCTGCCTAGCCAGCCTGGGTGAGGGGCTAATGGCTGTTTGTAGGCTGGCCAAGCCCCCCAGTGGGAACCCTCACCCCACTGGGGTGTGGCCAGCCTGGGTGAGGGGCTGAGGGCCGTTTTCAGGCTGCCCACAGCCCCTTCAGGGTTCAGGTCCCTACTGGGATGCCGGGCCAGCCTGGGTGAGGGCCTGAGGGCTGTTTGCAGGCTGGCCACAGCTCCCATTGACCCAAGGTCCCAGCAAGGCTGGATGGAAGCAGGTTTCTGTGGTTAATTTATCTTCTATAATTGAAACTTTGTTGCCTTGAGCAGAGGTCACAGCCGGCCTAGGCAGGCAGTTTCCTCCGTCGCTGGCCTCCTGTTTGCTCTAGGTCCATGGCTGCTGGCCAACATCCTGGCTGGGTTAATTTGCATACTGTTGCTCTGATTGGTTGGTGGGTGTGGCTTGGCCAGTGGGTGTAGCTTAGGTGTAACAGAGTGAGGGTTAATTTGCATATTACTCTTTTATTAGATTAGATTGTCTTTTGAAAGTCACGAGTCAGATTAAATTAATAGACTTATACCAAATGGAGTCCAACAGATTCATTAAATAGAGACTGGACAGACCAGGTAAGGAGGACTCTTTTCAGAATAATGACTCAAACTTTTATTTCCATACAAATTCATCCACTTAATGAAGACAGTGTGAAAATTCCTGCCACAATTACGAAGATTCTAACTCCCTCTCCCACTCACTGGTCCTGCCACACAGCGTAGCTATGGTTATTGAATGGACTACCTATTACTTTGGTACCTCATTTTTCCTGATCGTTGCTAGGCCTTGTGCCCTAGCACTTGCGTGACAAGCCCAGCTTTGAACCTGAAATCTTTATGGCATCGGAATTCCCTTCCTGGTAAAAAGCAAAGCAACCATAATATGGTGCAGCTAACTTTGAATCTCTATCCCAAAACTTCACTATAAGGATTGTCCTAAGATGCTAATTGCTTTCTGCTTATAAGTTTTCTCCTTATAATGATAATGATTATTCCTACTTTATTTAATTGTTTGAAGAATCAAAGGAGGTAAGACCTTCATCCAATTAATATTTGTTTAGCATCCACTTTGTTCCAGGCTCAGTGTGCTCAGTATAGCTCTTTTATTTCATCATCAAGAATATTTCTACTGTCTGGCCTTTGTGACACCTCTTGTTTTTGTCTTTGTGATGTACTGGTGTAACCCTCATATTCTTTTCCACCCTTTTGCCAGCACCACTCCCTGCTCTCCATATACTCGACACTTGATATTCTCCGAACTGTGTCTCAGATCATTCTTTGAAAGGTCCCATCTCTTTCCTTGGGTAGAAATAATAGACATTTCTCAAGATAAACACAGGGTCCTCCCCCTTTTGCCACTTTAACTCCTGACTGTTGGAAATGCTCTAAATTCTAAAACACACTGATCACATTCCGATGTGATCATCTCTGTACATATTTATGTTCTTTTTTTACTCTCCATCTTGTCATCCTTGCTACAGCAATGGCTCTTTGAAGATTCTGACTATGGTTTATTCATGTTTGTATCCAACATGGAGTCTCCTACAGAGTAGAAATAGAAAAAGTTTCAACGAATGAATAGATGTCGGCGCTGAAAAACAGACACTGACTTTTTCAAGACTGTAACATGAAAAACTACTTTAGTGTTTAGGGGAGGGTTGTGGGTGAGAAGTGATCAACCAAAATACTTGTGTGTGTGTGTGTGTGTGTGTGTGTGTGTACTCAGACAATAGGGTGCTGAAAGCCTGGGATAGGGGACAGAGATGGGCTAGAAGGGGTCAATGGAGGAAGAAAGGGGACATATGTAATACTTTCAACAATAAAGATTTTTTTTTTAAAAAAACTACTTTAATATGCACTCTGTTTTAATTACTTGAAGGTGATTGTGGATGGAATGGGATGAAAGTCAGATCCAAACTCAAATTTAGAGTTTTTCCGTTCACAACGTCCCCCCCCACTTCATTACTTGCCTCTCCAGAAAGGACAAATGAAAAGCGCGGAGTTGGAAACAGTTAAAACTACAATCATACCACTGGCGAAAAGTTTTATTGAGCGTTTTAAATTCAAACCGCCAATTGTATCTAAAATAGATTTCTATTCATTTAAATCTACAGAAGCAATATAACCAGAACTTAAAAAAAAAAAAGAAAAAGAAAAAAAGAAGCGGAGAGGACGGAGAAGGAATTGGTGGTTTCAGATGCATTGTCACACAGCAGACCCAACATACTTTGTTTCTGAAGCTCATCTCCTGTGGAGGTGTCTGATGTTCTCATTCTTATTCTGCCCAAACAGCCTGCCATTCACCACCTGCTGTGCAACACCCACTCCAACTTTTAAAAGCTTCCCCGGTTATGTAAAAAAGAAAATAAAAAGTTTCTTCCAACTCAGTTAACCATGCTTCAAATGTCACCCACACCTCTGCGTGGCACTCAAAGAAAAGTCCCCACGTGAGACGTTAAATAACGAAGATTTACTTCTGCCTCCCACCCAAAACCATAAATCTTTTGCAGGCTTGCATAATATATTTTAAATTATGCACAAGCGTTAGAGAGGGAAATGGGCTCAGCAGAAGAATGTATACAATAGCCCTATGTTTATAGCCCGTGAACTAGGAAGCCAGACCACAGAAGACGTTAAGGAGACAATAATTTTAGGACTGACACCGGCTCTGGGCAGGAGACCCTGGTACCACCTGCTTTATGATGCTTGTGCCATCGAAGCCAATAGACTTATATTCATACTAGGGGCCCACGGCACAAATTCATGCACCTTGAAAGGAGCTGTGGGCCTCGAGGCTGCAGGGGACACAGAGGCGGGTCTTGGCCCATCCTTTGCGCCCCTGCCTGGCCCCTCCTGCTGCAGCCACTGGTCCCGTCTGCCGACAGACCCGCTCCCATAGCCACCGCTCCCACATGCTGACAGTGGTGAGTGATGGGGGCCAGTTCCAGCAGCATGTGCAAGCTGTGGCTGCTTCCCCAATCGCCCCTCAGGTGGAGGGGGAGGTGGAGAAGCCCTTGGGGGTGATCGGGGCTGGAAGCTGCCACTTGCACCCACTGATGGCGCTGAGTGATTAGGACTAGTGCCAGGTGCCAGCTTTGGGTGTGAGCAGGGCTGTCGCTGGCAGCAGGTGCAAGCAGTGGCTGCCAGCCCTGATTGCCCCTCAGGAGCAGAGGGAAGTGGAGAAGTCCTGATGGGCAATGGTGGCCAGCAACCACTCACACCCAGTGACAGAGGCAAGCAATTAATCAGGGCTGGCACTGGGTGCCAGCAGTGGGTGCCCCAAAAGAAATGGAGTCCATGTGTTTAGAAACTTAAAGGGATTCCTTTCTCTTTGATGGTTGTGACCCTGGGACTTCTCATGTCTGGGGGACAGAAGGTGGTCAGGTCAAGAAAGTTTGGTATGGAAGTCACAGTGGCAAAGTCACAATCACACACACACACACACACACACACACACAAAGTCTACATACACGTGAGATTTTTCCGAGGGTAACCGTTACACCCACAGTCTCCCAGGAGGGCAGGGGCCAGCAGGGGAAGAGCAGGAAGGCTCACACACAGTACCTGCCCTGATTCGACCTCCTACAGACACATGGGTCATCACTGTCCCTGTCCCCACACTCCTGGCATCTTCCTCGCCATTTAGAAAACTAATGAAAACACACTTCCTGTCATCCCACAGGGAAATCCTAGCACTATGTGGATAAGACACATGATTTAAGGAGGAAGATTTTTTTTTTAAAGTTCAATTTTCAGAAATTTATCTGTCCCTATAAGTTCTCAAGTTCTACTTGTGCAGACGTGGGCTCATCCTACCACGGCATTCTCATATTGTTGCCAAAGGCACTGGAGGTGCATTAAATCAGTTAAGTTCCACCGCAGGGAAAAATAATAGAGTTAATTCTGAAAAGTAATTTCTTAGCAAATAATCTAATTACCGTTCACAATATCAAAGGAAGGAACACACAGTTTTCTTTCATTTCAAATATGCTAATAGGCACAAACTGCTGACAAAATAAAGATTTACTATTCTTTCGATCAAAGAAGAATTATTTATTTTTAATCTAAGAGGAAGTTATTTTAGCCGTAAAATATGATAAGAATGACTAAACAAAGAATGAATAAAACATAGGCAGTGCACACGTAGGAGGCTGTCGTGGTTACTAAAATGCACAAAGCATGCTCAACCAACGTGCTTGGCAAAGGTCGGACTACATCTGCCTTTAGAATTAAGAGGTGGCAATTTATATTTTGTTTTTTCTTTTTATCTGTGGGCTACTTTGTATCTTCCCTGTTTTTACTGAGTAATATGTTCATTCAGAGCAATTCCATTCTATTTCCGCCGTAAAAATTTCCACATTTATTTATATTTATTGTTTTCAGCAAGGAAGGGAGAGGGACAGATAGAAACATCAATGATAAGAGAGAATCATTGATCGGCCTCCTCCTCCATGCCCCCTACTGGGGATCGAGCCTGCAACCGGGGCATGTGCCCTGACCAGGAATCAAACCTTGACCTCCTGGTTCATGGGTCGGTGCTCAACCCCTGAATCACACCAGCCAAGCAAACGTTTCAGTGTTTAAAAATTAAGGTGAACATTGCAAAATCATTATACAGGGTGGGACAAAAAGGGCATTAACAGTTGTTCATATGGAAAATAATACAATCTAATCTAATAAAAGAGTAATATTGAAATTGACCATTTCTACGGGACGCCTAAGCCACATCCACCAGCCAAACAAAGCAGCTGTATGCAAATTAACCCAGCCAAGATGGAGGCTGGCAGTCATGGAGCTAGAGTAAACAGGAGGTGTCTGTTGCAGCAGGAGTAAACTGTCTACCTGCCAGCTGGGCTTCTCTAGGCTCAGGCAACATTGTTGCAATTATAGAAGCCATGGAGCTGATGCAAGGCTTCCGTTGCACCAGTGATGGAGGAAACTGTCTGCCTAGGCCCACTGGGCACATCTACTAAGGCAACATTCTTTCAATTATAGAAGCCATGGAGCTGAAGCACACAGGAGGCTTCATTACCTGCCTAGGCCTCAGCTTAAAGGAACAGTGTATCAATTATAGAAGATAAATAAACCTCAGAAACCTGCTTCCAGCCAGCCTTGCCGGGACATTGGGTCAATGGGAGCTGTGGGCAGCCTGAAAGCCTGAAAACAGCCATCAGCCCCTCACCCAGGCTGGCCAGGTAACCCAGTAGGGACCTAAAACCTGAAGGACTATGGGCAGCCTGAAAACACCCCTCAGCTCCTCACCCAGGCTGGCCACACCCCAATGGGGTGAGGGTCCACACTAGGGAGCTTGGCTAGCTTGCAAACAGCCATCAGCCCCTCACCCAGGCTGGCCAGGCACGCCAGCAGGTAGATATCCCCAGAGGAGTCCCAGACTGCGAGAGGGCACAGGCCGGGCTGAGGGACCTCCCAAGTGCACAAAGTTTTGTGCACTGGGCCCCTAGTAATCAATAAATAATACAAGAATGAGCACTGTGTTTCACATACAACTATAAGCCTACTTTTACCCTCTCCCCCCACCTCCCGTACTAACAGCAGGATAATCAAATGCATCACTTGGGAAAGTTAAGGAGACTTGATGAAAACTGATGAAGGTCACTAAGTTGACTTTCTAGAAGGTCATCCCAGGTATAAGGCTTTGCAACAACAACAAGAAATAAAGTCTGAGTTATTACTGGACCCAGATGGATCACTTAGTTTGCCTTCTTTATTCTGGCTTCCGAGGGCCTGCCCTACCAACCTCTCTTTGCCATGGTCATCACAGCTGAGTTCTTAACACAGTAACATGAAATCCTCCGCAAGACACGTGTCCAATGTGACATTTTTCATTTGTCTTGAACAGCCAATGGCTATTCCAATACAGACATTGTCCTCTTTATTGCCTGAACACTAGTGGTATGAGACACTTTCCAGACTGTTTCACTGAGACCTACCTTAGCTAATGAGCAGATGAGAGAGATGGAAAGGGGTCCTTTTAGACACGTGAGGGAAGAAGACCCGAAGTCTGCACTCAGAAGTGCTTGTTTCATTCTGAGAAGGGCTGGTGCCTGGGAACATAATAGTACAGGAAACAGGAGATGGGGGCGGGACTTTGTGAGGGGAGCTTTGTGGATGATGTGGCTGGAAACAGACTTAGGGACAGAGTAGAAAGGGACACCGTGGTTGCTGAGTTTGGGAAAGATACAGGAGTTTGGAATCTGCTTGTCATTTCATCGGTCATTTAGTCATTATTTTGCGGCATCTGTGAGGTGTTCGGTATTGTTCCAGATGAGCAGATTCAGCAGTTAAAAAGAACAACAAAAATCATAGTGCTTCACAGAACTGGGGTGTGACTCGAGTCAAAGTCTTTCTCTTAGCTCTGCTTTTGAGGCAACAGAATAAGAAAGGAGTTAAGGTGAAGAGGAATGTGGGTGGGTCTGTGTGAATGGACATGAAGTAGGAAGATCTGTATGTATTGCGTCAATGTCCACAGGAGAACATGTACTGCAGGGAAGATACTACGAACAACTGGATGGGTGAGATAACTTGTCCAGCAGGGGTCAGTCTGCCTCTGTCCTTAGCCATTCCCACTGCTCACACAATTAACCAATGAGTATCCACGGTGGCAGGGGCAAGCTATGCATGAGCACCGATTTGAGGCCTCGCTTTTCCAGGGTTTTTCAAGTTTGGTGCAGTGCATATGTATATAAATACAGCAAAACCAGTGTCCCCTTCATATGGACACTGAATATACTGCCTCGTCTCAGAGACGAGTCTTGCCTAGGAGTCCTGTGGGTGGAAGGAATGTGTGAGTCATCCTCTGACCTTAGCAACAGGAAACCTACAGAAGCCCTTCCGACCCGTCATGAACACAGACATCCTATAATGAGATCAGCACATAAAGCTGAGAATTTAAGGTCCACATGGAAGACAGTGAAGACAGTGGCCATTATCCACGCTGAGAACCTGACCCTAAAAGGCGCGTGTGTTGTAAGTGTTGTTACGCAACAACTGGTCAAGCGGCCGGCACAGTGTGACCAACATCGCATTCTCCAGCATTCTCTTGGAAGCCATTTTAAGAGACAAGAATTGAACCTATAGAATTAAACAGTGGAAAACAGGTTCCTTCTGCTAAAGCAAGAAAAGCATTTGCTCATAAATTTGAAAGCTTAGATGTGGAGGGTTTATTAGGCACCAGGAAAAATCTAGATCCTACATGTGACCTGAAATAACTCAGGGAAGTTGAGGAGACACAAAACACCATCATTTTCAGTTTCCACTTTCTATCCATAGACAAGTCAAGAGTCATGGTCTAAGCCTAGAACTTCTTCACCTGTCCAACTCTCAACCATTTAAAATTATTTACAAATAATTCTCAATCACTCACATGCTGAGAAATGCACTTCAGTAAAAGAAAAGTAAAATAAACACTGACAGAATTGAAGCGGTTAGAAAATTCAAGTAAAATGATCTAGGTATGTGATATTTCCAAGTTTTAGCTCAATTTGATTCAGAGTTTACTTCACTGTTTTATTTTACTTTGCTTTTGTCTTTTTAGAGTTCTCCTTTCTTTCAATCCGTTCTGCCAAAACCATGAGATTAGATAAATAATCTACTCTGCTACACTTTTAAGTTAATTTGAATTTCTTTGAAAATGATTCTTGTGCTTTGGCCCCAAGGACTTGCATTTGCTAGCAGGTGTAGGGTGGCTGAGGCGGGAGCGGGAGAGTTTAGGTGAATAATTTTATTTGGGTGCAAACATCGCAGTAAAAGACAAAGGGAGGAAAGTAAATGTTGAGAACGGTACCTTTTTTGACCTGCCCTTCCATTTAATTTATATCTTATAAAAATTTAGAAAATCAGACTTAAGTATTTATGGAAAAATGTCAACTTGCAAACAATTATTACAACATTTTAATTTAAAGTTCAAGCTATATTTTTATTAAAACTCAATAGCTTTTGCTAAGTGAATAACTTGTATAGAAAAAAAAGGTACCATTCTTATTATTTATATAATAAGAAATTTTTAAAAATCAATTATCTGGATTTCATTTTAAGTTTTGCCCAGGGTTATATTTTTAGCTGATATCTATCCCCATAAATACATCATGCAATTCATATTGCTTTATGTTTTATATTGGAGATGGATTAAACAACCTCAGAAGGGAAGTATAGATTTATTGCTGAATATTAAACTTTATAAAGATTTGCAACTTTTTACTCTTAATAAAAAGAGAAGCGTCTACACATGAAACAATTCTTACTCATGAGAATTATGTCATAAGTGGAGCAGCCCAGCGACGACCCCCTCATGTGCATGAAAATGAAGAGATCTGAATTTAGGGACATTTAACGACAACTCTAAGAGACAGAAAACTGGGTACCAGGCAAGGATCTCCCCAATACCAACACCCTGCACTGTGACGAATCATCCCAGTTGGTACCAGACAGTAGTCATTTCTGACCCCACACAGATAGCAAGCAACAGAGATGGAAGGAAAAATATTATTTTTAAGGAACAGGAAATATTTTCCTATTTTTTCATAAAAGTGCTTCAAAGTCCCACACCCACCCAAAGTTGATGCACAGCCATACAGGATTATTTATTTTCCCCAAACATGATTTTTGAGCAATTTTCTTAAAATAATCGTTGTAGCCGTAATATGTATTCATGGATTTGCCTGAGGTTAACTATTTTATGTATATGTTGGAAAGAAAACATCAATATGGAAAGAGGCAAAACAGACAGTCCTGTAGAGCTTGGCGGCTGATTTGACCCTATTATGTATATCTCAACTTTTGGGTCCAAACCATGGTTCATGCATAGGTAATGATTTGCAGTGAATGGGGAAATACAGCTTTCACCCATAATCCACTTTCATGTCTGACTTCTCTTTGAACCAAAAAAAAAAAAAAAGAAAGAAAGCCTTTTCTTATGCTTGATCCAAATTGTTCTTGCTCAGACTTAAATGAATTTTCTTTGTTCTGTTTTTAACAGTGAGAACAAGCACTCCATTGGAGAATGTAGGCAGCACAGAGCATGCCTCCTAACCATTTCTCAAATACATCAAACTCACTTTAAGTCCTAATTCTTTCTTCCCAGATTTCAGCTGTTCCTCTCACCATGGGGACGTAGCAAAACTAATAAGAAATGCAGAGTACAGGCAACTCTCAGAACTATTTTTAAACATGCTCTCAAACAAAACTACATGCAAATGGATTGGTGTTTTTTTTAATTTGCTCTGTGCATATAACAGAAAATCTGCCCCCATACCTCACAACAGGACATGGAAACAACCATAGGGTTACATCGTTTGCATGTGCAGCTTCTAAATTTTAGGAATGTTATGCTATGTTGCCAGACAATGTGCAAATCAATGGCTCCTTGGCATCTTGCATCCTTTGGAAAAAAGCTATATTTAGCAGTTTGCTTATAAGGCATTTTCCTAAATGCAAAACATCTCCCAAACTGCTGGAACACCTGGCTTTAGGTTCAACTAGTTGCACTCACCGGAAACATATCTTAGGAACATTTACTTTCTAAGTACATTATGGGAAATAGAATGTGAGTGCGTTTGTGTACGTGTATATATGTGATATATATCATATGATTACATATACACATTTTATGATATAGATCATATAATTATAGACACATATATGATATATATCCTACCATCACACATTCTGTAGGTGACATATATCAAACTATTATATATACACTAGTAGCCCTGCGCATGAATCCGTGTACTGGTAGCTCGCTGCCGCCTTCCTGTAGCTCTCCACCGCTGCCCTGCCCTCATATAGCTCCCCCTGCCTCCCTCGATTCCTCCTTCATAGCTTGCTTCCCTGGCCCCTCCTGTAGCTCTCCACCTCCTGCTTCTAGCTGCCCAACCCTCCTGCTGATCTGTGATTTGCTCATTATGCTGTTTGTCCTTATGTAACAACCATTTGCATATTACCTCTTTATTATGTAGGCTATGTATATAAGGTCTAGAACAATGGCAGTGATTCAGGATTACCATTTGGACTTGACCTGCATCAACAACAGTAACTAACAGAATAACTAGAGAGGATACATGTTCTTGGAGCAATTGTATTTCTCAGGACACTGCGTGTGTCAGAAGAAAAAGTTAGGAACACACTTAAGAGAAACCAAAGTTAATGTGTAAGAGGATACATTTTATATCCAACTGAAAGCTCAGTAGTCACAACGCTATATAAGACCATGGAGCTGTTAGTGAAACACCAGGGAAGTCTGTAACTTGGGAAATGGAAGAGCACTTACGGGTGTCCCAGAACGTTTTTAATTGTTCTGGAGGCATAATAGATTCCCGGCTTAAAATGCCACAGATAATGCAGAAATCTGACTTGAAATACAAACTCTACAATTATCATCTCACAGCCTGAATTGCTTATTGGAACATCCAATGGCGCATTAGTAGCCCGCTTTTCTCTCGTTTGTCTCTCATTTCTTTCCTATAAGCCATGCTCTGACAAAACATGGTACTCACTCATCTCTTCCCGTGAAAACACGTCCCTGCTTGTGTCTCTTTGAACATGAAATTTAAACACACAGACATTCACTGCGTGTCAGAAATCTGGAACCAAGACTACACATCCCTGATCTATCCCTGTTTGCTCTGAGGGCCCTTTTATCTTCATGTCAACCACCACCTTCCACATACACACATATGTGTGAAGGACTTGATTTGTAACACCCATCAGCAAACAACAGAAGAGCTAAACACAGAAGTGTTTTCTACTGGATTAAAAAACAAACAAACCTGGCTTAGAATACCCTGAATATATTAAGGGTATAGTCAGAGTATTCTAATATATCAGTAACTTCCTATTTCTCCTCACATGGAAAATCAATAGAAAATTATTGCCCTAGCCGGTTTGACTCACTGGGTAGAGCTTTGGCCTGGGGACTGAAGGGTCCCGGGTTCAATTCCAGTCAAGGACATGTAACTTGGTTGCAGGCTCGTCCCCAGTAGGAGGTGTGTAGGAAGCAGCTCAGCGATGTTTCCCTCTCAACAATGTTTCTAACTCTCTATCCCTCTCCCTTCCTCTCTGTAAAAAATCAATACAATATATTGTAAAAAAAGAAATAAAATTATTAAAAATTAGAGGAAGTCTAAAAATGCTTGTATATATTTATTTTATGTGAGGTATATACTTTATATATTTATTTGTATTTTGTTATGTAAAGTATATATATTAATATTATGTAAAGTATATATTTATATGCTGTAAGATACATTTATAAGTATAAGTACATTAAAATATCTAATATATATATATACATATATATGTATTTGTAACTATGCTGATTATCTCTCATCATTGATGTTTCTCCTCCTTTCCTCTCTGAAATCAATAAAAAATATAATTTAAAAGTGAAGACTTTTACAGGCAAAACAGGAAAGAACCAGTTTCACTAGGAAAAAAAAAAATGCGTTCGTTGCAAAGTTATCTTCCTTTGAGTGTGGCTGGGGTCTAAGGCAGATAACTAACTAGTGCTGATCAGATGACTACTGGTGGACCGGTGTAAGAGTCCATTTCTGGGAGAGCTGAATCTGTAACTAAGTGAAGTCTTGGTAGGTGACATGGGGCTTCCCATAAGTGACTCCATTGGGGCTATTGTCCTGTGTTTTAAAAGTTGCTAATTGGGCCCAGCCACCATTGGCCTATGAACCAGGAGGTCACGGTTCAATTCCCAGTCAGGGCACCTGCCTGGATTGTGGGCTTGATCCCCAGTGTGGGAAGTGCAGGGGCAACCGATCAAGGATTCTCTCTCATCATGAATGTTTCTATCTCTCTCCTCCCTTCCTCTCTGAAATCCATGAAAATATATATTTTTAAGTTGCTAATTGGATCGGAGAGCCCACTGCAACCTTTAGCTACTTAGCACCTGAGATATATGGCATAGATTTTAATACAAAGGTTTAAAGTTACTCAAGCCTTTTACACAAAGAAAGTTAAGTGACCGATAAAAGGAGAAGGCCCCTCATGATCCAAAACAATGCATCTGCTACAAAACATCCATTAGGTTAATGATCACAGTTGAAGTAGTAAAAGTATATTAGGGCAGTGATTCATTGATTCCGTCAACCTTCCCCTACATCAACTTGCATTTTCAGAACGATGCAACGCTCATTTTTCTTGGGATCATTCTGCGGTAAACGATGACTTAATTTCTCTGTCAAACAGAATTCTCAAAGGCAAGCCCAGAAAAATTATGCCACATAGCATCATCGAGCCATGGACCCCAATCGAAGCACGTTCCAGCTCTTTTTTAGGTGGATTTAATATATATATATTTGTTA
The DNA here is from genome assembly GCA_004026665.1 of Murina feae. Lineage (NCBI taxonomy): Eukaryota > Metazoa > Chordata > Mammalia > Chiroptera > Vespertilionidae > Murina > Murina feae. Next base: position 63,211 of record PVJC01000101.1, on the reverse strand, counting down.
ATCCTCACCCAAGGATACTTTTCCATTGATTTTTTTAGAGAGAGTGGAAGGGAGAAAGAGACACTGAGAGAGAAACTTTGATGTGAGAGAGACATCGATTAGTTGCCTCCCAAACAAGCCCCCAACCGGGGCTGGGGATTGAGCCTGCAACCAAGGTACATGCCCTTGACCAGAATCAAACCTGGGACTGCAGTCCAAGGGCCGATGCTCTAACCACCGAGCAACCCAGCTCCTTCATGACAATATTTCTGCGTCAGGTATGTAACCCAGACAACAAGAAGGGCAGCTTCACCGTCTTCCTGAGCAGTGCCATGGGCGCGGCGTTAGGAGATACGTATTTTTAAATCTTTTAAAAACCGTTTCCAAACCAGTCATACTTGATCGTGAAGAGTAACGGTTTTTGCACAAGGAAAAGTGATCTGGGCTGAAAGATACCCTGGTGTTACCAGGCAGGATGGGTTTCCGAGAAGCACACACTAATCCATCTCAGCTGGACTCTGCGTGGACGGGAGATGAGAGGAACCAGCAAACATGCCTACCACGGACAAAGGAGGCGCCTGAGAGAAAATGACCCCAACTCCGTTGGATAGTTTGAATTTTGTTTTCCAAATTTAGTGATTATGGTTTTTTAAAAAAATATTTTTATTGATTTCAGAGAGAAAGGGAGAAGGATAGAAACATCAATGAAGAGAGAGAATCATTGATCTGCTGCCTCCTACACACCGCCCCCTCCCATCAGGTACCGAGCCCTGACGGGGAATCAAACCTTGAACCCCTGATTCACAGGATGACACTCAACCACTGAGCCACACTGGCCGGGATGGTTATGGTTTTGAGCGGAGCCTTCAAGAAGTTCGCATAAATCTTACTGTAGTCACAATAGGCTGAACTAGGATTTATTCATCATGAGAGAGGGGGAAAGTTTACATGTTAATGCCTGTCTCGCTGGCCTCTGCAGACTCCTGTGGTCAAAGAGAACGCGTTAAGCGGTGTAAGAATTTTTAAGATTAATAAACATACTCATAAAACAGAAGGAAAGATGCCTCTCAATATGGTCGTGCTAGATAAACTCCCCCAGTGTGATTCTTCAGGAATAAGAAACAACCAAAAAAAAAAAAAGAAGACTTGAAATAAGTCCTCTCCATTGGAAACTGAAAAGCAAGGTCTGCGTGAACTCGAGCTCTGATCTCCCTACACACGCTAAGCAATGTGCTGGTCCTCACACGTGTGTTTCAGCTCCTTTCCTGGTCTTTCATGCTCTCCTTACAATAACGGTCAGGCGTGATCCCGCCTGTATTACATCTGGCTGTAACCCTTAACCTTCTTCTCTCCTCCATTCAGCTCCAATCCTACTGGCTGGCTTCCTTGTGCTTCAAACACCCCAGGCTTACGTCCACCTGCCCCCACGTGAGGACAGGGCCCGGCTGGTCCCCTACTTGGAACATTATTCCCCCAGGCTCACCCCGGCTCCCTGCTGCTTCCCCTTCCTCTCTCCGCATACATAGCATCTCTTCCGTGAGAACCACCTCTGCAACCTGATCTGCCATTTTGCCATAGCTGTCCTGCTTCCCTTTATGAGAAAATAACTGCATACGTGCACTTATTTAACTTGAAGACCTAAGGTTTTATGGCAAGAAAATAATGCTTTGAGTTCACTTTCCTGTCTTAATGAGGACCCGGGCACTGATTTAAAGTGATTTCAGCTGAATTCTGGGCAATGCTAGTAAGGAGGGGGGTGAAAAAGAAAAAAACTTCCTATTCGATTTGGAAAACGTTACACGGAAAATATCACGGTGTTTTTCTTCCAATGGTGAAACTGGCATTAAAGGACATTTAAAGCTCAGTTATGATTTTCACACCCCGCTTTCTCGTCGCTACAGTTGCGTTGTACGTGGCTCCCTTCCTCCAAGCAGGACCACATGTTTTATAGACTGCAAGCTACTAATCAAAAGGGTAAAGACGCTTTAATTTTGAATATATTTCACTTCTCCTAAAGGTAAGTGCTATTTTGAGTTTCCTGCACTTTCAGATTTTTCCACCTCTAAAGAAATAAGTCAAGTCTCCTTCTGGATAGAATAAACTGCCAGCAACCGACACATATTTCTTAAGTTCAGGGGCTGAGAGGAGATGATGGGAAGAGAGAGATTGCTTTATGAGATGCGACCTTTGGCCTTTCTGTGTCACAACCTTACCTCTGGGCGGGGGAAGAGAACTCTTACCTCTGGCAGTGGCCATTATCTGGTGACCTACAAGGTGAATGCCACACACTTTTGTTGGAATTTTGATGACCTTGAGGTATTCTACAAGGAAATAAATTTTTGCAATAAATGTTTATGGGACTATGCTCAGGGAAGACTGTGTGAGCATGATAGCAATCAATCACATACGCACCAAAACGTCCCTCGAGAACGTGGGTCTTTTTAAATAACAAGACAGATTTTTAACACCGTATGAGGAAAGCATCTAAATGATTGCCTGGATTTTTACTTTCATTCTTTTTTTCCCCCAAGAATAAAGGGTGTTGCCCTGACCAGTTTGGCTCAGAGGATAGAGCATTGGCCTGTGGACTAAACGGTCCCAGGTTCGATTCCGGTCAAGGGCATGTACCTTGGTTGCGGGCACGTCCCCAGTAGGAGGTGTGCAGGAGGCAGCTGATCGATGTTTCTCTCTCATCGATGTTTCTAACTCTCTTATCTCTCTCCCTTCCTCTCTGTAAAAAAAAAATCAATAAAATATGTATTTTTTAAAAAAGCAAAAAAAAGAATAAAGGGTGTCCCCAAAAAATATATACATGCTTTAACAGCTGCTGGCTCAATGTTGCAAATGAAATGTATTTTAATAAATACTGCCTTTATACTTATCCAAAGTGTGTGTATATATTTTGGGGGAACACCCTACATATAAAATGTGGCAGAGCCCTAGCCACCCGTTTAAAAAGACAGCACCTGGCCTGGCTGGTGTGGCTCAGTGGTTGAGTGTCAACCTATGAAGCAGGAGGTCACGGTTCGATTCCCAGTCAGGGCGTGTGCCCGGGTTGTGGGCTCGATCTCTGGTGTGGGGCGTGCAGGAGGCAGCTGATCAATGATTCTCTCTCATCATTGATGTTTCTATCTCTTTTCCCCACTCCCTTCCTCTTTGAAATCAATAAAAAAAATATATTTTTAAAAGAAAATACAAGCCAATAAAACCAGAGAATAAAGGTGGATGACTTACAGAATACGTTGCAGAAAGAAAGAAGAGGTGTGCATTCCCAGGTGTCTGTCATTAAAATCTCTCCATGGAGGTGGTTTCTGGTGGTCTCCAAACTTTTCTGAATTCATTCCTATCAGGAAAAAGAAAGAAATAAACTGAGAATGTGTCCTCACAATATGTATTGATTTAACATAATGTTCACGTACTATTGAGCTGATAAGTTGCATACGTTGAAAAATACACACACAAAATATCATTTGTCAAAAATGAGTCTAATACTTTAATAAATCACTTAATGGTTAAAAGGGTACAAAAAAAAAAAACTTCTCACTGAGGATACCTCAATATTTTTATTACAGCATCGGAAGTGGAGTAGATTTTGGTACTTGGATTTGAGAGCCGACATTGTCATTTTAGTTAAAATATCTTGAAAACACTTAAATACAAATAGAAGAAATGTACCACTGGCTGCATTAATAATCATGGCACATGTTTTTCAATCCGCATGTAATTAGGCTAAGATTTTATTGAAATTTAGCTTTAGGTTGTATTTCTATATTGCGTGAGCCACTGGTTAGAAATGGTTCCTAAATCTTTTTTTTATGTGGAGAGCAATAAGAGTCCTCATGGGTGAAATACTTGCAACAAAATATTTCCGAATATCTATCTTGAAAATGCTCTCTCATTGGCATGAGTTTTTCCCCCACTGACTGTGGGGGGAAAAAATGTCCTATTTACCAAGAGGCGCCTAATAAAATGTGATACTTTTAAAAAATGTCAGAGACTGTGCGATAGTGTGATTAGATTAGAATGCTTTAGTTTCTCTTCCCGACCCACCCAGTATATGCCTGACAAGAAGCTGAGCTAACTGACTTTCACCCGACTCTCAGTCTGAGGATTCTTGGCAGGAATCTTTCTAAGCAACTCATCCATTTTGTGAAAGTCAGTTTCAGAAAATTAGATTGTAAAAACAATAAATAACATAATTTTTTTTACTTTTACTTTACACAAACTGCAGCCACCAGCATCAGTCTTATTATTATTACTAGGGGCCCGGTGCACAAAAATTTGTGCACTCGGGGGGGTCCCTCAGCCCGGCCTGTGCCCTCTCCCAGACTGGGACCCCTCAGGGGATGTCCACCCGCTGGCTTAGGCCTGCGCCCCAGGGGATCAGGCCTAAGATGAAAGTGAGACATCCTTCTGGCAGCTGGGAACCCTCAGGGGATGTCCACTTGCCAGCTGAGAGCAGGCCTAAGCTGCAGTCGGACATCCTTAGTGCTGCTGAGGTGGCGGGAGAGGCTCCTGCCACCACCCCTGTGCTAGCAGCAATCAGCCTGGCTTATGGCTGAGCAGAGCTCCTCCTGTGGGAGCACACTGACCACCAGGGGGGAGCTCCTGCATTGAGCATCTGCCCCCTGGTGGTCAATGTGTGTCATAGTGACCAGTCATTCCCAGTTGTTCTGCTGTTTGGGTCAATTTGCACATTACCTTTTTATTATATAGTATTATTTATTTAACAGACCTTTGGGTATATCTTCATTTTTAAATAACAATAACTATAAATTGAAGTCCTTATAATATTTTCTTGGACTTCGGTGGATCAACTTTAGGACTCCACATAAGCAGACATTTGTGTTGAAAACCACACACACACACACGCACACGCACACACGCACACGCACACACACGCACACACAATGGTAACCACGTGAGGCGATGGTTGTGTAAACTAATACTGTGATCATTACACTTACACAGGGAAGACATTTGGGAGATAAACCATTTTCAGTTATGATCTCTTCATAATTACACTTTAAGAAGCTCATCTAAGTGTGAGATTTTTCTGGTTATAAGGAGAGAGGTCAGTCTATGGCAATGTGGTGACTGTCCATCGTCCACAGCCATGACGTCATCATCTCAAATTTGTTTGATGGGTTATAGAATGTCGAAGCAAAGAAGAAGGGCATTTGAAAGGTTAGGGTTCTACCATGACAGAGGACACGTGGGAGGACTGCCTTTTGTTTGAAAAATATAAGGGAGGTGAGGCAATGCTTTTGTTTCTCTCGCCATCTATTCCACTTTGCTATTTGATCTGATTTGGAAGAACAAAAAAGGAGAAGTAGGTCATGTCTGTTGTCATTTTCCTCCACAGACAAGTCATAGTGAAAAAATTAGGTGTAGTCTATCTTCATAGATGCCCAGAACAAAAAATGATATTGCAAATTTCTACATTACCTTGATAAATCTTTTGAGTAAAATCTTGGTATAATGTCACAAACACAGCAAAGTTTAAACCAGGAGTGTTCCCTTTAAAATCTATTTAGAATGCTAAAGAACAAGAGTTGATTTATCTGTCCATATATCATTTGCTCAGGAGTTTATTGTGAAATTATTACTATGTGCCAAGCTTTGTATCAGACGTGGCATAAAGGTATTTATCTCTAAAGCAGTCACCATTGAGTTCTAAATAGGTGATGAAAAATCCCTCAATAGTCCTCGAGCCTTTTATCTCCTGCCATTTGTAAATATACCTTCTCATTACCAACATCAGGAATGTCACCAAAGAGAGGGTTTCATTCAATTGTATTGTTCAATTGACAGCTTCAGGAGAAACAAAAAATGCTTATCTTTACCTCTGAGGATTTAATAAAATGACATGGCACCTGAAGGTGGCAGTTTGGAGGTTTGCTGCCTTAATGAGCAGAACACATGAATGAAGATGACTTGAACCAATTCCTTAACATAAAATCTTTACATCTATATCAATAACTATACCTACATCTATCTAGCTATCTACCTATCTATCTACCCACCTTCCTTTCCATCCACCTATCTTCTTAGTTCTCTCTGGAGAACCCTAATACAGTTAGTGTAATAAAAGCTCATTTTTTTATTTATCATGTGATACTGAAGTGCTGTATTTTTTTTAATATATTTTATTGATTTTTTTTTTACAGAGAGGAAGTGAGAGGGATAGAGAGCTAGAAACATCGATGAGAGAGAAACATCAACCAGCTGCCTCTTGCACACCCCCCCCCACCGGGAATGTGCCTGCAACCAAGGTACATGCCCTTGACCAGAATCGAACCCGGGACCCTTCAGTCCGCAGGCCGACGCTCTATCCACTGAGCCAAACTGGTCAGGGCTGAAGTGCTATATTTTTGTTTCTCACTATTGGTTGAAATATATAGCCGAACAATGTAAAGAGAAATTAAATTTTACCACCTGATATCTAATTACGCCTTAAGAATAGAAAAATGACACGTTTTCCATAATTCGTGTGATTTTTTAAAAATATGATATTTTATATTATTTTATACAATGTGGAAAACCATTTTATAGAGAGAGTTCAACATATACCTGTAGTGTTGTGCATCACAGCATAGATATTGCCTGTACATGGAGTACCACTGTCAGTTCTTCCTGGACCCAATGGTGTGGTGGGCTCAGTAAATTCATTAACAGGAAAGACAAGCCTCGCCACTGGCATTCCACACTCATCAGACAAGGAAATAACCATCTTTTTTAAAACTTGGAAATTGAATCTTGATTCAGTGACATTCCTATCTTAAAAGTTCTGTGCATTGTGGGGGGGGGAGAGATTTTGATTTATGTGAAGAAGCACGTTGAGTCACGTCGATGGGGGGAGAGAAGCGCAAAGTACAACCGAGCCCTACTGAGCATCAAGACAGTGTGAGGACCCATCTAACCTAATCCATGTGTCGCCGCTCCTGGACAGGTACCCGGGGGGGCGTATGTCCATTTACCTACATTCTGTCTCCCCAATGGAAAACACTTCATGAGTCTTAAGAATAGCTGCAGAGAGGACACATTAACCTGCTTGAAGACAACAGATTTCCTTACCTTTGCGGAGACTTTTCACTCCTTGAAAGATTCGCCTAAGAGTTCCAAGAGGAGAGAGCAAAAAAAGAGTGAATTCAAGGGCTGCCAAAGAGACGGAAAGATTCTCCAAGAATGGAGGGAAGTCCTCGAAATACCAAAGATGTGCTGAGGACAAGGAACTCCGTGCCAAACTCTGATGACGTCGGAGGCACAAGATCCTCAAGGGGAGCTGGCTCGTTCCTGCCGCTAGAGAGATGGACCGTGGGCAGGTAAGCTCGCAGCGCCAGCAGAGAGCCCCAGATCCCAGGGCATGGGAGCCCAGTGTGAGCAATGGCAGGGGGCTGGCGCACAGACAGCGGGCATCTCAGTAGCACCCATGTGTGCCTGAGATTAGAGAGGTCTGGTCAGTGGTGCTACTCAAAGTAAGATGCCCTGACTGCTTCCATACTAGGTGTGTGGGATGCTGGTCGAGAAAACGTATATATAAATGACATGAAATTCTTCAACCACCCACGTGCACAACTCATCAAGATAACATCATAAATATTTATAGAATTTTTGGAAATAAAATAGACAACCAGAAAAGACATGACAATATTTCGTCAGTTCAGGTAATGAAGGTGTGCTCCCCTAATTGACCTCTGGACCCAATTTAGGAGAGATCATTTGGACACTTACAGCCGTAGAAACCAGAAATAGCTATAGACCGGTGTTGTCCTGAGCCAGGTGAGAGTCGGAGGAAAACTAAACATCAGTAATGCTGACCCTGCGGCTATTGACATTTGACATGGTGCTCATCGTTGACTTCCGTGGCCATTTTTATTTTTAAAATACTGCATCGAAGACATCATATGGCACTTGTCTTTCTCTGACTGGCTTATCTCACTTGGTGTAACATTCACTCGTAAGTGGAATTTAATGAACAAACTGAACTACCGAGCAACACAGAGACAGAATCATAGAAAGCAGGCAGACAGCTCTGGTTGGGGGTGAGGGGTATGGAGGAATTGAACAAAGAGGAAAAATAGAGAGAGAACTCCTAGAAATGGACAACAGGGTGGAGACTGGGGTGGGTAGAGGTGGAAGAGGGCAAAGAGGGGATAAATGGCGATGGGAAAATTAAAATAAAAAATAAACTACAAAATAAAATATTGCCTTGAACCCTTATCTTGATTCCCGAAATGATTTTTGCTGCACCCTTAAATTTTCCACCTGAGAGCATTTCACTTGCCTCACCCTAAGCTCAGCCCTCACTACATACACAATATTTCTAGAATATTAATCACGATGCCTACAGAACCCATCTGAGGAGATAAATATCTCTTTGACTATGAGAGTTGAGGAACTGATAAGACTATGCAACACATGAGCTAGTGCAATAAATTACGTATATAAACTTAGAATATTCATTTCTTGACTAGAAACTCACCCCAGAAAAAAATCTCCTTCTCTCCCGCACATAAAAGAAAGATACAAACTGAACTTCTTTTTAGAGGTAGCATTAATAGAAAAAGGATTTTGAAATGTTTTGACATATTTTTAAGCTTTTCTATTATTACCCATTTAGGATTTAGAAATTCTCTCAACGGTAGTTTACATGCTGGTTATAACATCTCTGAATATTCATTACTTTTATTTTAATAATTCATTTAAAGTCTCATTAGCATCTGTATTTGAGATTTTTCGTTAGATGGCAGCTGTGAAGTATACCACATGGACTTTTTGGCCTTTTTTTTTATTTCTCTATACTTTTTGTTTTATGATAATGCAGCTATCTCATCAGATAGCGAGTCTGCAGAAGGGGATTTGGGAATTTGTACCAGTCAGTTTTATCCTCAGTAGTCACAAGTAAACAAAGATTAAGACGGAAATAGAACACACTCAAAGTCACACGGGAAAAGCATGCCGAAGTATTAATGGAAAGCCTTAACGGAGTGTATTTAACCACAAACGGCAATACTATACATTTCATAGCACTGTATGATTCACAAATTACAATCATTTTTTTATCCAAATTACCTAACAACTTTAGAAGGCAAGCTGTGTGGGTTTATTTTCACTATTTTACTCATAAAGGAGCTGGCATTAGGCCGCCCCGCGTGTCGTAAGACACGCTGTATTATGTTCTCTGCAAAATGTGACTCAACGTTTTTATCAGGAACGAAACGTGATGCGAGGTAAAACAGAATGTAAAGCCAAGTTTACAGGATTAGTGAGTTCAGTAGGTTCACTTTTCCAATCCAAGCAGAGCAGCAAACTAGAGCAAAACACGTCACATCATCAAAACCTGAGAGGAGAGATGTGCAAGAAGAGCCCCCCGAGACAGTCGTGGCTGACTCCCTCAAAAAGAATACTCATGCTCACTTCCAACACCGTTGCTCATGACCAGTGTCAGAGACAAACATTGGGTTTAATGCACCAAACATCTGACTCCTTTTTTAAAGATATCGCCAAAGATTACATGTTTGAAAAATCAATGTATCATTAACACTGTTTTGCAGACAAAATGGGGTGAGCTAAAGCAGGTCATTGGAAATCCTTTTCCTTTTTCTTAATCTAATTTATTAAACTCTTAATGTTCTTTAGAAAGATTCCACCTCTATAAATGTTAAGCACCTCTATAAATGTAAGCCAACCAAATCACTAAATGCTGGCCATTTCTAAGAACCTATCTTTCTTAAACCGTATTTCTTGCCAGATTTCTTACACTCTGCCTGTCCAGACCCCAGACGGTGAGCTCTTCGTGAGCAAATCAGAGTGCTTTCACAAAAGAGTTTTGTTGTGTCCCTGTTTTGGTTTTTCAGCCGCAGCAACTAGAACACTGAATAAAGCCTTGCTGGTTTGCTCAGTGGATAGAGCATCAGCCTGTGGACTGGTTCGATTCCAGTTGAGGGCACATCCCCAGTGGGGGCTAGCCGACCAATGATTCTCTCTCATCATTGATATTTCTACTTCTCTCTTCCTATCTCTTCCTCTCTGAATTCAATAAAAATATATATATTAATAACATAAAATAAAATATGGAAGATACTTGTTAATTTACGTTAAATTGCTGATATTTAAACATACTGAATGTCTAGTATTACTTTGGAACCATGAGGGACCATCCAAATCTTTTGTCCTAATTTCCAGTGTTTTTTTTTCCTGAACCATGGATACCATGGACCAGAAATGACTGCTCTCCCCGTCACTCAGAGGGGAGGGCCTAGGGGAGGGATCTGGACTCGTGTCTTCTAACTCTAAGTCCAGTGATTTGGGCACTGCCTTGGGTTTTTCTACAGAAAGTGCCCTAGCCCATCTGGCGTGGCTCAGTGGTTGAGCATTGACCTATGAACCAGTTGGTCACAGTTCGATTCCCTGTCAGGGCACATGCCTGGGTTGCAGGCTCCATCCCCAGTGGAGGGCGTGCAGGAGGCAGCCAATCAATGATTCTCATCATTGGTGTTTCTCTTTCTCTCTCCCTTTCCCTTCTGCTCTGAAATCAATAATATATATATATATTTTTTTAAGTGGCCTACATAAAAGCAGTAATTTTAAGCTCTGTATTGCTTTACCATTTCTGCCCTCACTGGCTTGTTGGTCTCTGGACTGCCATTAGCCAGAGAGAAGCTCGGCCACTCACATTTCAGAGCCTCAAGACCCATTACTTCTACGATGGGGTCTTGACCAGTAAATTACCTTCACTTTTCTCCTGACAAAATTCAAGTTTATTAAGTTTCAAGATGTTGCCCAAGGACTGTGGCTAAGTAGAAAAGAAAGATTTATGCTTATAAGCAGTTATTTTTTCCTTTATTGTGCAGGAAACCTCAAGAGAAATATCACGCAAACCTAGAGAACAAGAAAACGAAATTTCAAAATGAGTATGAGTTTTCCTAATAATCCTCTGCACTTCTGCTTCCTTTTCCTAATAATTTCTCTGACTTCTATTATATGTATGTGCTGATGTGTAGTATACAAGCTTGTAAATATATATATATATATATATATATATGTAAACTATTTACACGCATACCTCATTTTGATGCACTTTGTTTTACTGTGCTTTGCAGATGTTGCATTTTTTACCAATTAAAGATGATGGTAACCCTGCATCAAGCAAATCTGTCGGTTCAATTTTTCCAATAGCACTTGCTCATGTCTCGGTCACCTTTGGTAATTTCAATCTTTTTCACTATTGTTACATTTGCTACAGTGATCTGTGATCGGTGATCTTTAGTGGTACATTTTTTGGGACCTAACACTATGGCACACTTAATAGACTACAGTATAATATAAACACTAGAGGCCCAGTGCACAAAATTCATGCACTTGGGGGGGGGGTCTCTCAGCCCGGCCTATGCCCTCTCACAGTACGTGGGAGCTGAAACTTTGTTGGTTCTTCTGCTGTCTTTATTATATCAGGCAGAAACAAAGCAAAACCAAGCAAATCAACTCATTTCATTGTTTCTCTCCGAATGGTTCCTTCAAGGAATTTCGGAACTAAGTGTTATGCTTTAACTGACTTGGCTGAGCACAGGATCTCAATTACAATTACTTTGCTTCTTCAACTACAAAGTCTGGTCCTGTCACCCACGTATTATTATAAAAACGGAAATTAGTGAATGGAGAAAGCCTTCTGCATATCTTATGATGTGTCTCCAAAAAAAAAGCCTTTATCTGGAATAATAAAGCGTTTTTATCAAATGATAGAAAATGTATCAATGTCATCTGCTAACAATGATGAAAAGAGTATAGAGTTCAACTGTTGAAAGGAATGTTTTACCAGAGTGTAGCATTCAGAGAAAAACACAGAAATCAGTTATCTTACCAAGTGTCCATTTTTTTGTAAAACCACTCAGATTAAGCAAGATATTTCTTATATTTTTTCTTTATTGATTAAGGTATTACATATGTGTCCTTATTACCCCATTGCCCCCCCAAAACCCCCCACTCATGCCCTCGCACCCATGGTGTTTGTGTCCATTGGTTAGGCTTATATGCATGCATACAAGTCCTTTGGTTGCTCTCTCCCCCTTTCCCCTCCCCTTCTCTCCCTCCCCTCTGAGGTTTGATGGTCTGATCAATGCTTACTGTCCTAGAAATCTCCTCACGACCCCATGGAATCGGCACTCCTCCTAATGGTGTAGTTTCTGCCTCCATAGGTTAATTTTAACTGCTTTTGAACTTTGCATAAATGGAATTAAATGGTACGTATTCTTTTGTGCCTATTTTTTTCGCCCTCCGTTTGCGACCTAAGCCCATGTTGTTACATGCCACCATGATTCATTCTTTATTGTTGCTGTGGAGTGTGGACTATTCCACAAATAATACATCTTCTCTATTGTAAGTGGACATTTGGATTGTTCGTGGTGTGGATTTTATTTTTACCAAAAAATAAAAATGCTGCTAATGCCATTTGGATGTGTACCTTTGGGGACACATGTCTACACAACTCCCTTGGCATTGCCAGGTCGTAGGTTTTCACACATTTGACTCCAAGAGATACTTCAAACAATTTTCCAAAATGGATGTAACGACCGCACTTCCATCGGAGGTGAGTGAGGAGTTCAGTTGCTCTGTGGTCTTGCCAACACTTGGTATTGGCTTTTTTTTTTTAAGTTTAGACACTGTGGTGGGTGTATTGTGGCTTTCTTGTAAGATTATTACTGAAGGTCATCGTTTCGTGTGATTATTAGCCAGGTGGACATCCTCTGTTATAAAGTGTGTTTACCTAACACTTCTGCCCATACTTTTCAATTGAGGTGAACGTCTCTTGGTTTACGAGTTCCTTCTATGTCTTGCACATACATCTTTTGTCAGATTATAAATTGCAAATATTTTCTCTCACTCTGTGGCTTGTATTTCCTTTTCACTCAATGAGTTTCTTTGAAACACATACACACACCATTGTTTTAGACATAAGAAAAAGAGAAAAGAACTTCTTTACATGGCAACAGATAACTATAGGCAAGAAAGAAAATATTTTAAGTTCCTGTAATATAAGGGGAGCTCAATAAATACGTTTTGAATTGCCATTAGGTGAATTTTATGTTTCATTTTAGTTTTGGTCAATGAAATCCTTATCAAAATATTGCCTCAATAATGTGTTCAACATAGTAACTACATGTTTCTGGCAGAAAAATCATAATTAGGAAACATTTTGGAATATTTCATTTTGTGCATTTCCCACAGAAGAAAGGTCTGGGTAAAACATTCCTGAAAATTCTAAAGAACTAGGAGGGTTATTTAAAATTAACTCAAGTAAATACACCATATACTGCATTATTTCTAACATCATTTCTAACACAAGACGATACTGGAAAAAGAAGGAATTCTTACCATTTGCAGCAGCATGGATGGAACTGGAGAGCATTATGCTAAGTGAAATAAGCCAGTCAATGAAAGAAAAATACCACATGATCTCACTTATTTATGGATAATAAAGACCATTATAAAATGATAAACATAAACAGATGCAGAGACAGAACAGCTTTGAACGGACTGTCATCCTACAGCTGGAAGGCTGGGGAGGGTTGGGGGGAAATTAAGAGATCAACTGACTTGCATGCATGCATAGGAGCATAATCAATGGACACGGGAAACGGGAAACTGGGGAGTTGGGGAGGAGGGGGGAAGGGCAAGGGGAAAAAATGGAGACCTATCTATCACTTGTTATTATACTTTAAGCAATAATAATTAAAAAAAGAAGATACTGGAGAAAAGAGGCATTGAGGGGAGAAGATACTAAATAGTAGAAAAGGAAGTGGACAGAGACTATCTCATTGTTTGTGCTGAAGACTTTAGAACAAGCACAGTTCATGTCGCATGCGAAGTTCACCGCCCATCTAACAGATGCAAAATGATGACCACGCAATTGTCATAAAACTACCTATAACTTTAAAAAATAAAATTTTTATTTGCCAACTGCCTTGGACAGCGTTTCTGCTTTTGTTTTCAAAGAAGTTGCTGGAAACTCCAACGGGAGAAAAAAAAAAGAAGCTTTGTAGCAGACATGAAGGGGAATAAAACCCTTTTTATATGAGCCAATTTCTCTTGTATATTGAAAACCGCTTGGTTGGAGGAATGTACATAAATCTATATACACAAAGCAAGCCTCTTAAAATGTCATGTTAATTTCTGGATGCTTCCTTCAGTTCTTAGATACTGCACCAGCACAATCAACTAGGAAATCTATTAACGTTTCCCACTGTCAACTCCATCATGTCATAAATATATGTTACTTCTCAAGGTGAAATGATTAAAAAAAGGTCCATTTAAGGAATAATGCATTCTCTTAAAGGCTAGCCTGTGAACAAGTATATCCGCAACAATTTCACTCATATGGTCAACCACTGACATCTATTGGCAAAAATGGATAGACAAGCTTCAACTAACTTATAAATGCAGATAAAAAACGTCCATGGCTCTAGTTTGGATATTGACGTTTATTTAGAAACCAATGTTTAGCTATAGTTTTGAGTAAATTATGTAAGGATGTGAATATGTAAAATATATAACCCCAAACACTGAAATTAAGTGTCAGATCTGGCATAAATAATTGTTTTAATTTTTCCATCATATGATTACAAATTAAATAGAAAACCAACTTTTTTATTTTTAAAAAAAAAACACACAAATCTTGAAACATCTGGTTTTAGAACAAGTTGCAAGCTTGGGGAATTTTGTTTCCTAATTTGCCCAAAGGTTACGTAAGCTCAGTAAATACATGGTATTCTTAAGTTGAAAAGAAAAAAGAAAAGGTGCTTCTTACATTTTCAAGCAAATCAGACCACAGGTTCACTAGTTTTGTGCATGTCCATGAGCTTTCCAGTCTTTCATTCATTTTTGTCTCTAACCTCTCTCTCTCCCACTAAGTAACACTTCCTACACGTCACCAGACACCTCCTCCCACTGTGTGTAACTTCAAGACATTCGCTCTTGAGTGAAATAAGCCAGTGAGAGAAAGGCAAGTATCACATGATCTCACTCATATGTGGAATCGAATGAACCAAATAAACTGATGATCAAAAATAGACCCAGAGACACAGAAGCATGAACAGACTGCTGAACCTCAGAAGGAAGGCAGGGGAGGGTGGGTGGAAAGAAATCAACCGATGAACGTGCATACCTATCTGCATAACCTATGGACACAGACAATGGGGTGGTGAGGGCCTGGAGAGGTCAGGAGAGGGCTGGAAGAGGTTAATGGGGGGCGGGAGGAAGGAGGACCTACGTAATACTTTCAGCAATAAAGATTTTAAAAATAAAATTGTGAGACATAATGTCCACGGCAAAAAAAAAAAAGGATATTTGCTATGAGAACCTCAATTCCATCTATAATAACAAAAGCATAATAAGCTAAATAGACCAGACGTCCTTCCAGATGACCTTCTGGATGAACCTGGAGCTATGAGGGAAGCCCGGGTCCCAGGTGCCAGAGGGAAGCTGGTGCCGGCAGCCCGGCAGCAGGGAGAAAGAAGGCCTACTCTTGCACGAATTTCATGCATTGGGCCTCTAGTTGAAATGCAAGATTCCAATTAATAAGACTTTTCCGTAGAAGCATAATACAGTTGACTAATTAATCAAGGCATCAAAACTTTATCCAGAGCTAGATTGTGAAGGGAGGATACACATTCAGTGGCAACACGTTTCCATTTAACAGTGTTTGGAATTTAAACACTTGGTTGGTGTCCAAGGCATTCTGTTGGCCAGGTCACCTGGTGGCCACATCTGTAGCAATTAACGAGATCCGGACAAGTAATCAGCATCTCCACATGGGACATTCAGGGGGGCACCGTCTAATTTCCTGTGTTTCCTCCCCCCTCATTGTGCGTATCTAGAAGTGGCCACAACTCCTCCTGCAAGCTATCGCTCTCTCTACGCACTGCACGCCAGCTTTCTTTAGGGAAGTTCTTTTTGAAAACTCCATCTTTCAGAACATTTCCCCAAAGGTTTGGGCAAAATAATTTTGGTGCAGATACCGACTTCTTTACTATTTTTGTTGTTCTCTTAGACATTTACTTCACGTTCACTCTCTGCTCTACGTGACCATGGCCTTCATTTAAACTCTGTGCACTTAAATTATTCAATTCTAGGTGCAGTTATCTTGGAAATAAAAAAAATCCTTTTAAAAATAATCTATTGTTTTACAGAATAACTCAAAATGAAGATAGTCTTGTTTAAAATTCTGTGCTTGTGTGTGTGTGTGTGTGTGTGTGTGTGTATGTGTGTTGTTTTAAAAAGCTTTCAAATGCTCTTCTTTTCTTGACCTTCTTTTTCAATATCCTTTGCTTCTCACTGGGTTGTGAATATGCCCTTTCCTTATGTCTGAAAATCTTTCAACCTTCACCATGCATTCGAAGGATCAGCAATATGTTATGTTTTTATAGAACCTTTCTTCCAGGGAACAGAGTGCTTCATATATATTACCACATCCATCCTTAAAATTTCTCTCACAACACCCATAGCCCTGGCTAAAGTATGCCTCGGTGGAAACCTCAATCCGTATCTTTAGTTCTTCCCTCCTTGACTGCCTTTCTTATAAACTCTGTAAATCACATTTTCAGAATGCTGCATCTGTAGGAAATAAGCATCATTCTGTCACTTAAATGGCTTTTTCTTTCTAACATGGTTCTCAGGGGCGGCCATGTCTGTTTCAAGCCCTGCCCGCAGTCTGCCTGGGGGGCTCAGATGACCAAGGTCTTGCTACCCCCCCCCAGATCTCTTCTCACGAAAGGGACCTACCATGACTCAGCCATGTGGTGCCTGTGTCTCCTCAACCACACCACTCATCTTTGCTCTAAATCACAGTTGTGTCCCTTTCGGTTTATTTTCTTTTTCTACTGATGATTACAAACATTCTTTTTTTATTATTTGATTTTTATGTTCAGACTGAATTCACGTTTGAAAATGCAGATCCTTCCCAGCTTGGACTGGTTCAGCGGTTGAGCATCAACTCAGGAACCAAGAGGTGACTGGTTTGATTCCCAGTCAGGGCACATGTCTGGGTTGTAGTAGCTGGTTTGGCGCAATGGATAGAGTGTTGGCCTGCGCACTGAAGGGTCCTGGGTTTGATTCTGGTCAAGGGCACATGCCCGGGTTGTGGGCTCAATTAATTCCCCAGTAAGGGGTGTGCAGAGAGCAGTCAATCAATGATCCTCTCTCATCATTGATGTTTCTAACTCTTTCCCTCTCTCTTCTTCTTTGAAATCAGTAAGAATGCTATAGTGTGACAATTTCCCTTCAAGTCCTCTTGATGATAAAGATGGTGTTTATGCATTTAAAATCAGTTCCCTATTAGGTGAAATTATAAAAGTAGTACTAGCCTTTTAGTATTTTAAATGTCCTTGCTATGCTTTGAATCCCTGACCCTAAAGGCTATAAACCATGTGGATGTAAAATAAACGATAAATTTCCTATGCAAACATTTATACCATATGAAAGTCATGCAAATGATGCTTTCATAAGAGGGGGAGGAGGGAAGGCTTGTGGGTTTTTCCCCTCAAATTAAAACCTTTCCTCAGAGTACAATTGCAAAGTAAAGATTTGCATATTTTTGACTGAAAGGTAATTTACATATCACAAGGTAAGTGACTTCACTATGTGAAGATTTCAGAACACTGATGGGTATTGATACCCTGTCATTAAGAAAAGAGACTCAGAGAGTTAAGGTTATTGTTGAACTTGGTCTATTGTACACTGGGTAGAAACACCACCCAAATCCTTCAAATTAAAACAAACATTGACTATTTTGAGTATGGAATGGATTCAATGGTGGTTAGATATTAAACTTGATCTCAAAAATAATGCAGTTATATGAAGGTTGTATAGAGAAATATATATATTTAATAGGGGATATGTCAACCTAGAAAAGTTACCAATTGGGAAATCATCTGAAAGAAGCATTGATTCTCTCATCCATCCCGTCAACAAAGAAGGAATCAAGAGGACAAGCAGGAAAGATTTCTCCTGCACGTCATTTGTGTGAGTATAAAGAGATTAAAAATTTGTTGTATAAATGAACTTGCTAAAGGGTAAAAATGATAACATATAACGATAAAAAGTCCAAATATTTGGTCATATTCATCCAATTCAGCAGGTTTAGAATCATAAAAATGAAAACCTTTAGAAGCTATTCAGTGCACAAAATGATAGACTGTCACATATTGTCAGTGGACTGACTCTGCCAAGTAATCTTTGATTGAAATTTGTAAAAAGAGTAAAACCAACAGAGACTATAAGCCTCCACTGAGAGGAGGGAAAGAGACAAGACATAGTATCACAGAACCTACAGAATTTTAGAGCTGGAAGGAATATTTAAAAAAAAAAAAACTTATTTCATCCTATTTCATCCTTTCCCTTTATCTTTTTAGAAAAGCACCTAGAACAAGTAATAAGAAGACCTTACTCAAAGGCATACAGATAGTAGAGAGCTGATTAACATACTCAAAATGTAAAGAAAATGTAAGATGTTTGAGCACACAAAAGCATGTTAAATATAAAAGTTTTCTTTCTATTTCTGCATTTATATATAGTTTAAATAACTTAGGCAGAACTTTTAAAGTGCTACTTTTATCATGTTTAACGTTTTAAAGATTTATTTCAGTTACTCTTTTTACTGTTCTTCAAGTATTTATTTTAAAGATCATTTTGAAAACCCGATACTGATACTGCCCTAAATAAAAGTGTAAGTCCTTAAAATATTACATACTTTCAAAGTAGTTTATACATATTTTAAATTTGCAGTTTAGTAAGATATTAATAGTCAGTGTGCCCAGTCCAAACCCAAGTGGTATTGCCATGTTTGTACATTTTCTAGACCATATATCATTCTAGTCCCTAGGTGCATACAAGATGTGTTTGTGGTTTGTACTATGCTCTAAAATTCACATCAAGTGCCGAAGGCGCCTTTCCTCTGTTCCTAAGATTTATCTTATTACAACATACTAGAGGCCCCGTGCACGAATTCATGCACAGGTGGGGTCCCTCGGCCTGGCCAGCGACCGGGGCCTATTAAGGCCATTTTGCCCAGTCCTGATCAGGGCCCATTGGCCGGGGGGAGGGACCATGGAGGTTGGCCAGTCGCGGGAGGTTGGCTGTGGGAGCACACTGACCACCAGGGACAGTTCCTGCGTTGAGCATCTGCCCCCTGGTGGTTAGTGCGCGTCATAGCTACCGGCCAGACGTCCAGTCGTACCAATCACTTAGGCTTCTATAGATAAATATTATTATCGCCACCATACAGGAGCCTTTTAAAGGGATCAATGCCTTGCTATTTCTAGACACTGTCAAAATACTGCATTATCTAGAAAGCATAGTCATTAAACTTAAAAATGTCAAGGATGCCTTTAGGTGGGTTTAGAGGACCCTACAATTCTCTATTTGGATTCTTGAAGCAATTCTATTAATCACTTCTGCTAATTGCTTGTGAGGGGAATGAGTGCTTTGTGGGGCAGGAGTGGAGCAATCTCCTGCGTGGTTAGGTTTGAGAGACAGCGTCCCAGGATCTCACCCCATCAGCTGGCCCTCACCTTTCCCTCCTTGGGGGGCTAGACTCTCACTAAAATCTGCAAGAACTTCTGTGCTGAGGTAAATTCTCTGTTCTGGCCCATCAGCAACGCTGTCCTCTCCCAAGGTTGATCTTGTAGCAGAAGTAAGAGGAGCAGGGTAGGGGCTCAATGTGCTGGTGGAATCCAGAGTGGACTGTCAATTCTGACCCCAGCTGTGCAATCCCGGGAGAGTCCTCAATGCTCCTTGCCTCAGTTTCCTTATCTACAAAATGGTGATAAAGGAGGCTGTAGCAAGATACTCAACTGAGCTATACCTGTGATGTCGGGGGGGGGGGGGGGGGGGGGGGGGGGGGGGGGGGGGGGGGGGCGGGGGGCGGTGGAAGAATTTAATTATAGGGCAGATGGGGTGGACAAACACAATGAAGCGTATTCCAGCAATTAGATGCAAAGGATACAGCAACATAAATACATCTGAAAGATGAGAAGCAGGATGAATATATTACACATCACTTACGTATTTAAATTAAAATTTACGCATACAAAATAGCCATGGGCACTTTGCAAGAATTTTGCACACGAAATGTTTCACATTACAGTGTTTGCATGGGAGGCTGAGGATCAGTGGACAGCACAGAGTAGAAAGTCAGTAAATGCTAATTCTCAGACCATAAAATAATGTAAAGGGAAGAATGGGTGTGTGTGTGTGTGTGTGTGTCTAAGTGTGCATTGTAATAAGTCCTTCATGATTATCTGGAATGAAAAATATTGATAATCTAGACTAGAACATGGCTACAAACAGTGGGCTAAAACCTTCATCAGAATATGACATTTTGGATTGGCTGTATTGTGAACTGAATTTCTTACTGCAGGAAAAAAAAAAAAAATGAGACCATGAAGTCGCATGAGAGGAAACAAAGCAAATTTAAAATTTGCCAGCTGACTCGAAAACTGAAGAACTATTTTTCAGCCTGGCTAATTTTAAATAAATCATTTGCGTGGTATTAAATTTGGCTAGCAAAAAAAAATGACACTGGCTCATTACAATGCTTAAGGACTTACAAAGATTTTAATCTCCATGTCATGTCTAAAGCCCGCAATTAGCATATTGTCAAAGCATAACTGTATAACAGATATTCTCATGAATCTGTCCTTAATTTATCTAATTACATATTTATTTTTAAATGGAAGTTTTACATAATGAAAATCCTAGTATTTAAATCCTAAGCTAATGCATCACATCATTAAAATAAGTATGCTAAAGGTTATTAATAAAAACAAGTCACTATTCATAACAAAATTGTTTCATTCTGTTAGGTTTAGAACTTCCTATTAAGCTAATTATTCTGCTAACCACTTATCTAAGGAAAGAAAGAACAATACACCTTGATTTTTCAAAAGAAATAGAGTTTTTAAAACTGTCCATCAACTAATGAAACTAACTTAATTACTTTTTTTCGCAAGAACATAAAATGATCTAATTTACAGTAAGTGCTGTTATGACAAGGGCCTAATAAACTCATCCTGATTTGACATTAGGACTGGATTTGATTGGAATTAGTGGAAAGTGTTATGGCTCTGGGCTTCTCTAATCCCCCAGCATGTCGATGAAATCCCTCTCTAATAAAAAATCCTCCTGGTCCTGGCTGTTTTCTGATCATAAATGTAGGTACTAACAATAAACATATAAATAAATAAGAAAGTTACTGGCACTTTATAGCAAGGAGCAAATTCTTATTAATTTTACTTTTATGCCTGGTTATTGCTTTTTTTATGAATTATTTGCATAGCCATATAGAATATAAGCATGGTGACAGGTTAAAAGACCTGCGATGTGGCTGTACAATTAGCATAAATCAAACTACTTTCATGAACCTTACTGACACACTAACACCGTAACATGAAGAGCCTGATCTGAGGATGATGCTTTTAAAAAATATGTTTTGCATTGTCAAAATTTAAATCCTTCATTCTGAGTAACACATTATATTCTCTTAGAATGGAAAATCTGATTCTAAAACAAACAAACCAACCCACAGCTACATACCCTCCCCCACAAATACAGATTATAGCAAGTAAATCTCTTGAAATGTCTCACTTAAGAAAAAATGTAATGCAGAATTGTCGTATAACGTCCCTGTAGACAATATGTTCCCAGGAAATTAAAAGTGGGCCAGGGGACCCACTGAGGCTTCTGGGGAATTTAAGAACCACACAGGCACTCCCCTCAGATTCCTGTGGAGATGCCTGAGCCAGAGGTAAGATTTTTTTCCCCCTTTGGAACCTGAGATGATTCATTTGAATATAAGAGTGTGGCATTCATACCCTAAGGTCAATCACACATTCTGTATCAGCTGAAGAAAAGAAAATCCTATGATGGCAAAACAGTGTTCGAACTAGTTACCCCAAACCTCAGAATACCTTCTCCATCCCCAAACCAGTCTCCCCTTCAAATGCCACCCAAAGGACCTATTCCGAAGTACTGTGAATGTATGCAGTTCTGGCCAAGGGTACACACACTGTTAATCTCCCCCCAAAGATTTTCCCATTTGGGGTTTGGAACCATAACCATCCAATCATTACCCATGTAATCCAGCAATATTATTCTCAAACAAACTTATAATTGAAATGTGTGTTTGCAATGGTTCCTTTCGCTCCTGTATTCATTCTTCCCTCTGGACGTATTTCCTAAATGGAGTGTTCCCAGGGTGTGCTCTGGTATCCCAAGGTTTCCCGGCCATATGTTCCCACCCACTCCCACCCCAACAGCATGGAATCCCACACTAGAGCTCCCCATTCAAATATCCAAAACACTCGCCCCAACCTCCACTTGTTCTACCTGTTTGCTCTTCTGGTGCTATTCTGTTGTGTTTTTTCATGGGATGAAGAGTGATTGGCTGGTTAATCTGGTTAATCTGAAAAATGTCTGAAACTAAGTTCTAAGTTTTCAAAAACGCGTTTAATTTTCTCTATCAAAATAAGTTTTGTCTAAATGCACGGTGACATTCTGGGTTGGGTCCTGGCACAGAAAGAGGGAATCAGTAGGAAACTGGATGAAATCTGAATAAAGTTTGGAGTTCAGTTAACAGCAATACATCCATGTTTATTGCTTCGTTTTGATGAATACCCCAGGATAATGTAACCTGTTAAGGCAGGGAGGGCAGAAAGAATGAGGGGTGTATATGATATCTGCCTTATCTTTGCAACGTCTCTGTAAAGGTATAGTCCCGAACAGTTTATTTTTAAAAAATCACACATTGCCAAGCCAGCATGGCTCAGTGGTTGAGCGTTGACCCATGAACCAGGAGGTCACAGCTCAATTCCCGGTCAGAGCACATGCCCAGGTTGCAGGCTTGATCCCCAGTGGGGGTGGGTAGGGGAGGCATGCAGGAGGCAGCTGAACAATGATTCTCTCTCATCATTGATGTTTCTCTCTCTCTCCCTCTCTCTTCCTCTCTGAAATCAATAAAAATATATTTAAAAATAAAAAAAAAGTGTTGCATTTTAAAACAAAGGGTGAGGGAGATGGAAATTTCAGATAAAATGAGGGTGCTGCAGAGAGAGAAGTCTGAGATGAAAAACCATCAGTCACCCTCACTCTCCCTCCCAGAGGCAGCTCAGGCTGTCTGCCTTTGCATGAAGGTTGGCCAGAAAGGAAATTGCATTCATTTGCAAGACACCCGGGCAGGCAAAACCTAACCTCAGGTTTACTTGAAAGGTGACTCTGGTTGTACTGTGAGTGGCCTGTATGAAGACAAGAAAGGACATCAGGTGAATAGTTAAAAAGAAGGTGAAATGAATGAAGGAATGGAGTGATATGAAGAAACCACATGGAATGTGGTCAGCGAGAGGCAAGAGTCAGAAACGATTCCCTGAATTGTTTTTGCTCAGGTCACTGAGTAGACGACAGAAAAATTGGCTGGAAGAGACATAAAAGAAGCCGCCACTGAGAGAGAAGGCAAAGAGGACAAGCAGGCGCATAAGCTTATTAGTTTGTGGACATTTTAAGTGGATGAAAAAATCAGTGGGCAGGACAAGGACCGGAGCTGCAGCTACAGATTTGAATATTGTCAGTCTTAAGGTGGTATAGATAGATTTCTTGAAGATTATCCAAACAGTCACTGAGATGATGCAAATAAATGCATATTTGGAATAGGAGAAAGTCATTTGCCCAGCCATAAAAATGCACAGCCCAGAGATTATTAACCTAGTAATTCTAGATAAGCACACAGACTTATGCTAAGGAATTCATCCCCCGAAAAATGCAGTTCGGAGGGGGGAAAATCTGTTAAAAACTAATTTTTTCTCATATAAATGTTATATCATATTTCATTATTTACCCCTAAGAAATGCCACATTTGACAAATAAAAGCAAACATATAGCTAAGTACAGACAGATGCGATACATATGTAATAGGAATTAACTGTTTCCACAGACACAAGTTTATCTACAGTCTTAATGTCAAAAATCGCATAGAGTTTTCTTTAATATCAGAAAATCAATGAGTCTTCTGGCCAACTATACATATAGTTATATTTGGGGTAAAATGAAGTTGGCAAAGCCCTAGGATGATAAATTCTACTAGAATAATTCTACAATTATTCTACCGAAATGATTTTCCCACTAGGAGAGTTTTCCCTTCCCTTCAATTAGTGATCTACATTTGGTATAAGACCTCCCCTTATATAGGTTTCCCTGTGAAAAAGATCTATTTCTCAGAGGGATAAGACATTAGTAGTTGCACTTAACAGAAATTCCATGTTGCACTGGCTGAGAAACTGAACTAAAAGTCAGAAATATGGTTTGCTGTTCCCTTTAGACTAGTATTTCACCTCAATGTGAACTGCACGTTGGGAAAGTAGAAATAATAATTACATTGCACTTGGAAATCTGCACATAAAAAAAGTATTCACAGAGGAATATATATATCCCTCTGTGAATACTTTTTTGTATGTATGTATGTGTGTGTATATATAGACATATATATATATAGCACAAAGGATGCTAATAATGTAAAAACATCAGCATAATTTTCTTTAATATCAAAAAAATCAATGAGTCTTCTGACCTCTATCAAGATGACAAAAAATAGAGAAATGAAAGCAGAGGAGGTGATGATACAGGGAAGGTATGAAGGAGATCACTGAGGTGATGGGATAGTTCTGTGTCTAGATTATATGCTTCTACACCTGTGATAAAATGACAGCACTAAACACACAGATACTAATGCCAACTGGATACGGTGCTATAATTACGTAAGATGTGATCCCAGGGGGACACTGGGTAAAGGGTACATGGGACCACTCTATCTTGCATTTATAATTTCCTATGAATCAAGAATTATCCTATATAATCTAATCTAATAAAAGAGTAATATGCAAATTAACCATCACTCCGAGACACCCAAGCCATGCCCACTAGCCAAGCCACGCCCACCAGCCAATCAGAGGCTGTATGCAAATTCACCCAGCCAAGATGGCAGCCAGCAGCCATGGAGCTAGAGCAAACAGGAGGCTTTGTTGCCTGACTGGGCCTCTGCTCAAGGAAACAAAGTTTCAATTATAGAAGATTTTTAAAAAAACCAGAAACACGATTCCAGCCAGCCTCACTGGGACCTTGGGTCAATGGGAGCTGTGGCCAGCCTGAAAACAGCCCTTAGCCCCTCACCCAGGCTGGCCACACCCCCATGGGGTGAAGGTCCCCACTGGGGGGTTTGGCCAGCCTGCAAAAAGCCATCATCCCCTCACCCAGGTTGGCCAGGTACACCAGCAGGTGGACATCCTCCAAGGGGTCCCAGACTGTGAGAGGGCACAGGCCGGGCTGAGGGACCCCTGAGTGCACAAATTTTTGTGCACCAGGCCCCTAGTCCTATATAATAAAAGGCTAATATGCAAACTGTCCTCATGGGCAGGAGTTCAACTGACCAGGAGTTAGACATGCACTGACCACTACGAGGTGGCACAGAACATGGCAGATGTCAGCAATGCGGCGCTGGCAGCGGGCAGCAGTGGAGGCACTGCCAGCCCTGATGGGCCCCTACGAGAGCTGGGCCACAGTGGGATGGTGGAGCAGACGAGTGGGCGGTGCCAGGCCAAGGCAAGTGTGAGTGGGGACCCACAGATTGGCCCTGACCACCAGCCAGGCCTATGGACCCTACCTGTGCATGAATATCGTGCACTGTGCCTCTAGTCTATATGTATAAAAGCCCAAGTGACCGCATGACCGGAGAACTGGCTGGTAGCTATGATACACACTGACCACCAGGCGGCAGATGCTCAACGCAAGAGCTGCCACCTGGTGGTCAGTACATTCCCACAGCAGGAGCACCACTCAGCTGACAGACAGGCACGAGATGCAGGGCTCACTGCTGGTGAACACATCTGGGGCAGTGCAAGCCTCTCCTTCGGACACCTCCCCTGTGCACCAGAGCAGTGGCAGGAGCAGCACCCAGCCCGGGCTCGGGGTCCTCCCTGGCCACCTGCTGCTTAGCCCACTACTTCATGCTGTGTGGGATCAATGCAGACAGCAAGCTGGAGCCCGATGAGCTGGTGGGTGAGGCTGGGCTGCAGGGGTGTCGAGGTCCACTGATTCCCGCAGGCCAGGCTGAGGGACCTCACCGGTGCACAAATCCATGCACCGGGCCTCTAGTGTCAACATAAAAGGCTTTAAAAATAGTAGAATAAAACATGTTGGTTGGCTTTCAATGTAACTCAAAATCACATCCTTAATAAAATGTGGAGAAAGTGAACTAGTTCAATATATGGCTCCCCAAACATAATGGTTATAAAAAGATGGACTTCCTATATACACAGCGTAGCCTCTGGGTTGGCTTCTTCTTGTCTAATCTAGGTTACATCTTAAAAAGTAACTTACTAAGAGATCTATAAATCGAGAGCATGAAGTATGTGAAACAACAGTATTAAATTTGCAAAAGAATATGTGCTCTATATCCACCAGCACGCCCATCAGCTCCTGTCCCTTCTCCCAGAAAGACTGGGTTGAGACTAGGGTAGCACTTCTTTTAAAATAAATCATAATCTATATTCCATTTATGCCGTTATGAAGCTTGAAATCTTGCTTAATGAGTTTGTATAACTCCTATTTTTAAGTTGTACTTCATGCACTTTTCTATTAAATACAGATTGCCATGTCTAGACCTACAAATAGCAGTATTGAGATATTTTACCCTCACCCACTTTGGACTTCTATTTTTAAAAAATACATAATGCTTACTGTTTCGGTTCTTTCAAATGTATGGCACACACCTTCACATAAAGGATGCACATAATTTGAAATGTGAAATTAGCTACAAGGGCCCCAACCAGTTTGGCTCAGTGGATAGAGCGTCGGCCTGCGGACTGAAAGGTCCCAGGTTCGATTCCGGTCAAGGGCATGTACCTTGGTTGCGGGCACATCCCCAGTAGGGGGTGTGCAGGAGGCAGCTGACTGATGTTTCTCTCTCATCGATGTTTCTAACCCTCTATCCCTCTCCCTTTCTCTCTATAAAAAAAATCAATTAAAAAAATAAAAATAATAATTGCTTTAAATTAGCTACAAGGAAAGAAGAGATTTGGAATCAGTGAATGGCATATTTGAATTTTTGCTTCCTCACTCACACAGTGTGGCTTTGGGGCAGAAGGAATGGACATGTGCAGCTTATTTCCTCACCTACATGACAGTCTCATCATCTCCCCAAGAATGAAATCCAACTTCCTATGTAACCCTATATAATGGGGTCTGGCATGCAACAGAAGCTTATTAATAGCAATCACTGTCATTAGCTATTTTATTTATTAACTTCCTCCTCACTGTTATTTGTGGTTGGTTTTTTTTTAATGCCCCCAATATTCTCTTGTTTTTTACATATTGGTTTCTGACCATTTCTATCCCATTTTATCTTTTTCACAAAAATATTCACGAGGCGCTCTTAGAGTGCAATGTACTATGCCATGTGCTGTGAGAAGTCCGAGGCTGTCCGCCTCAGACGAGGAAATAAGACTGGCCCGACCCGTGTGCTCAGTGATTGAGCATCAACCTATGATCCAGGAGGACACAATTCAATTCCCAGGTTGTGGGCTCAATCCCCAGTAGGGGGCCTGCAGGAGGTAATGGATCAATGATTTTCTCTCATCATGAATGATTCTAACTCTCCCTCTCCCTTCCTCTCCGAAATCAATAAAAACTACATTAAAAAAAAAAAAAGAAAAAGAATTTTGCAGTAGGAAAGGCCGATGAGAAATCTTGCCGTCCTACCAGCAGAAGGTTATGGAGAAGAGGAATCCTCGGACAACAACAAAGGCTTCTAAGAAGTGATCATAAAGCTATACTTCGGAGATGTTTCGAAGACAAAAAACGACTAGAGAATTCCAAGTGAACATTCCATGAACTAGAGTGGTTAGAGAAGAGAGGCAGTTTATCTGAGAGAAAGAAAAAAAAAAACCTGTGTTTTACAGAAAGCATTTACAGACTATCTGCTAAGGATTCTGGATGCACTAGAACAACAATGGGAAACCAATGAAGACTTTTTTGTTGCTGAGAAAAGGGTTCTCGTACTCGTACCCAGGTTAACAACTTGGTATTATGTCCTCTCTGTAAGACACGCTGTCTGGAAATCGATTGATTGAAAATTAATGTATGTAGGACATTCCTGAGTCTCCTGCGGCCAGTCTACACATCACGCCAAAGCACCCTGGTCAGATGATTAAAAGGCTCAAATGGTCAAAGTAATGACACATTCAGTGGAAGATACTGCTACAGTCTGATTCCCAGCAGCACGCAAATTTGATGACTTCCTGACTTCTTTAAAAGGTTGCAAAGAGACTTCTTCCAGCAATAATCCACAAATTAAGAGCAGCTCATTCAGCCTGTCAACATATTAGATGATTGAATATCCCTAAGTATCTAGCCAGATACTGTACGAATACTTGCTGAAAAGAGTGACTAGGATTCCACTGCCTTTTTCCTTTCTCCATTCTGTACAAATAAATTTCGCAAGTTTAAGAGTTAAATATATACATATTTAGTATATATATATATATATATATATATATATATATATATATATTCATATATATGTGAGACCAAAATTATGATGCAAGTGCAAATGCCTTGCTATAAAGAAAAGAAATGAAAATAATATCATCATGTGTTTTGAGGAAGAAGGTACTGACTGGTGAGAATTTTGTCTATTCCTTTTCCATTCTGGATAACCAGTAAGTCAGTAGGGACACATTATCCCTAGTTGAAATTTGAATCTGACTGCAATAGTAGAATTAAATACACTTGAATTTACATCATGACTTAGATAATTGCTTCTAGTAATGACAATACAATAAAGGAAGACTCTGCCTTATACAACAGTAAAGAATATTGCAGGCTGTGCTT
Source organism: Murina feae (assembly GCA_004026665.1). Lineage (NCBI taxonomy): Eukaryota > Metazoa > Chordata > Mammalia > Chiroptera > Vespertilionidae > Murina > Murina feae. Next base: position 34,306 of record PVJC01000101.1, on the reverse strand, counting down.
GAAGTGTATTTTAATGTAACGGAGAAATTCCACTTAGAGATATATATCCAGAATTTGCGGTTTTCCCTTTTTATTAGGGACTAGAGGCCCGGTGCACAAATCCCTCCGCGGTGAGGTTCCGCGGCCTGGCCTGAACCCTCTGGCAATCGGGGACCCCTTGGGGGATGTTGGATACCGGTTTCGGCCCTATCGATCCCCACAGGCCCAATCCAAGCAGGAGGGAGCCTGACCCTGTGCATTGAGCATCTGCCCTCTGGTGGTAGTGCATGCCATGGCAACCAGTCGACTGGCCACTTGGTCGCTTGGGCTTTTATATAGAGAAATTAGTGCTCTCAAACACCAGGATTTTAGCATCTTCTCTCTAGTGCACATTTTAAAAGCCACAATGTGCACAGTCATTTTTTTAATATGTCAAAATTTTACTACCCAGACAGTGATATTTATTCCCAACCAAAAGGTCTTGAATATTCTGTTGGGCCACAAAAAGTGAACAAAATATTTTAGCCCAAGATGGCCTACCTTCCGATTGAAATATTCCTTTATAAATTACTTTATTAAGCTTTATTACTATATCCATGACTGCTATCCTACCTTCCGTGTTTTCTGCATGGACTACTGAACTCTTTACCACCCGCCTAGTAAAGAAAAAGGGAAGGTTAGCTTCAGAGAAAAATCAAATAGAGGCTGAGTGTACAAGATGCCACCACAGAAATTTGAAACATGGGGGATAAAAGTCAATGACACAGTTACTGGTCTCTATGTTGTTAAACTACTCAGTTACAGTAAAGAAAGACTCTATACCTATGAAGACTATGAGATCACAGCATGAAGTTAAAAATTCTTCACCAAAAAGTAAAAAGAGAAGCTGATGGTTTGATCTGGATAATACATTTAGCTTTGCTCATTTCTATCATACTATTCAAAATTAATTCTAATTAATTTAGGTATATGAATGCATTGGTATGCAAAAAAAATGGTATTTAACTTTTAAAGCATAAGAAAATGCATTTTTGCCTGCATTAAAAGGCTTGTTAAACTTCTCAATATTTCACTTTACCGAGAAAGGTGTTTCTTTGACTCTCAGTGACTGGGGATTCTAAAATAACACAAAGAAAAAGCACTTAGGACACACAATCCTGAGACGTGACTAGCAAGCAATGTGACAGATTTGTCAACAAGCATTCTGAGATCTAAGCAGCGAAACGAGCGTTCTCTTTCTAAGCAGCCACTTTGGGGGATTAGACACATTTCAGTGGTGTTGCCATTGCTCAAAACATTTCAAACTTCTTTCTCAGAGTGCTCTCAGAAATAATTTATGAACCATACAACACTCAGCCTCACTGCTTTATACATTACGTCTCATAACTGGAGGCAAAGCAGAATTGAAAAATATTATTTTCCCTTCTGTTTATAAAAAGAGACAAATTGTAAATTACTCAGCCCCCAAATAACTGCTTTTATATGCCTATTACATAAATCCAGAAAGACAACTGTAAAACTAATAACAATAGCGATAATAATTATCACCCTTGCCTTTCCTTTTCACGTGAGTAAGAACGTAATATGGACGAATGCTCGCGCACCTTGGTTGTGAGCTGTCCCTCTCATCTCAGCTTGTTCCTGCTGGTCCTGTTCTTTCTTCCAGTGACCAGGTTGGCCAAGTCACACAGTATCTGACGTCTCCTCATTCTCCTGAGCCTCTCTTAGTCACGTGAAACTCTTGATCGTCTTTTCTATTCGCCAAAATGCCATGAAGAGCGTTCCTAAAGGAGATCCACACACTCCCTAACTTAGCCTTCCTCTGACCTATTGTTCTGCCTTCTTCCCCAGTTCACATTAAGTGTTGCTCTACCTATCAAAGTTCCTACAGCATTTAAACATTTCTTGAATAAGTAGCTATGCCCTTGGCTCTCTGCGCTATTTTTTCCTGCACCATGTCCTTGGTGAAATTAAACCTCCCAGGTTGAACTACTCAAATACCAAGTCCCACTATTCAACCTTGCTCCATCCCTACCCTCTTCGAGCAAGGCAGCCTTAAGCAAGTCATGTAGCTTCTCTGAGTCTTAGTTTCCTCGTACGTAAAATGGGAATAAAAATGGTGTCTCTCTCACAGAATCATGAACAGGGAGATAATATGGAGGAAGTTTCTGATAGATTTTAAGTGTCCAATTATTTTAACTATTATTGTGTGTGTGTTTTCCCCCTCAAATTCTTTATGACATTTTTACTTGGGTGTCATGCAAATCAATTCACCTTGCTTTTAAAAATACAAACATTGTCTAGAACTTGCACCAAGTGTTACTTGGATGAAATTAGGCAAGCACCAGAATTAAACTCTTTTTAACTGAATCTATTGGGGTGATATTGGTTAATAAAATTATATAGGTTTCTGGGGGTACAATTCTATAATGCATCATCTGTGTATTGTATTGTGCATTCACCACCCCAAGCCACATCTCCATCCATCACCATGTGTCCCCCCCTTTACCTTCTTCCACCTCCCCCACCCCATTTCCCTCTGGTAATCACCATATTTTGAGTCAGGGGGGTTTTTTGTTGGTTGGTTGGGTGTTTTTTTGCTTAATCCCTTTATCTTTTTCACTCAGCCTCCCCACCTCCTCCCATCTGCCAGCTGTCAGTCCGTTCTCTGTATCTATGAGTCTGTTTCTACTTAGTTTGTTAAATTGTTTTGCTCATTAAATTCCACCTATAAGTGAAATCATATGGCATTTGTCATTCTCTAGCTGGCATATTTCCCTTAGCATAATACTCTCCAGGTGCGATGCTTACATAATTATTTTTGTCCTACCTTTCGCGGTGAAGTGCCGTCACCTGTATGTGACAGGAAGTTGATCACACTTTGTAAACATCTTCCTGGATCTCTAAACTTGATTTTTCCTGCTCACTTCTCCAAACCAGCTCTTCGTTTGTTATCACTGTGAGTGCTGGTAGGAAGACCATTGCAGGCTGCCAGGTTCAAGCTCTGCCCTGTCACCTGCTTGTACTTGTCCCTTCTACTCAGGCATCCCACAACTGGCACGCACTTTTGCACCCCCTGCCATGGCCCTTGCCTGAACCCAGCATCTCCTGTTCCGAACACTACCTATACTTCCAACTCTCCCCACCCCTGCTCTTCCAATTCATTCAACACACAACCGCACAGGTTAATATTCCAAAATTGCCAATTTCATGCTATCTGACTGAATTTTTGTATTCCTACGGCCACCTATAGTGATTTCTTACATAATGCAAACACTCAAAACATTGTAGAATAGATCGCATATCCTTACCAAGAAACCCCTGCGGATTCCGTGACGCTAGTGGGAGGGCCCACAGCATCCCACGCTACATCTTAACTATGGCTCCATGAATGTCAAGCAAGGAGAAGAGGAATGAAGGAAACATAAATAAGTAGCACTGTGTAGGATGCTCTGGACGTGACTCAGCCCGTCACACTTGCAGGAGCTGTGACAATGGTATTGCAACCCCTGGGACTAAGCATTGGTGATGTCTAGATGTCTCAGCAATACCTACCCATGGCCCTCTTTGGCCAAGATGACTGGACACTATAATAAAGAGTCACTCAGCCTAAGAAAACAGGGTATTTACTCACCGTTCATGTATCAGGAACCTTCATTTTCATTCATTGGATCCACTTCTTAGCTCTTCCTGAAAAATTAAAAGCATGTGAGGAAGGGGATGTGCCCAGTAAATGAACAGTCAAGGGTCATGAGGAATCCTGCCCTGAATGCAAAATAGAAATTTCAATTTTTTAGTTGAAAGTGTGTATGTAAAATAATCCTACCCTGGCTCCTATGTCTTATAGACTGAGCATATTTTTAATGGGGGGTGGGGAGTCTTTATATTTTAACGGTTTATTTTTCCACAAATGTTCATGCATATGTTGTAAAGTGAGTACTTCATTATTCCCCCTCAGCAAAACAAAGTCTAAGTCTACTTAATGATTCGGCTCTTGCATATCATAAGAACATTACTTAATGGGGCTTGAATGAACAGAATGGGCTGAGCTAATTGATGAGAGCCTTCCTTAATGATACACTGGCTTTTAGGTCATCCCTCCTGCTCCCATCAGACTCCTTAGCCCAGGGCCACTGCAGCCGAGGCGCCTGTGGCATTTCTACAGATCCCACCAAATGGGGAGGTGTCCGCACTCAGGAAGGGGAGACGCAGATTTCTGCTGTCTCCTGACCCCTTTATTCCTTCCGCCCTGAAATTCATCAGTCTCCCAGGAGTGTCTAAATAATCCTACCGAGGGCCATAAATATACACCGGTGGAATTTTACTCCAAAAGAACTCCATTAAGCTGGGATAAACGCTTGACGCAGCGTGGAGTTATACGCACACAACTTTGAGCACGAATAAAAATGGCAGTATTGTGGCCTTGGTGTTGATAAATATATTCAAGCAATTTAACCTCAAACATTAGCATTTCATAAAGAAATATTGGCATAAAATGCCATGGGATTCATGATTCTTAAAAAAAATAGAAAAATATACATGATTAAGCTGTGAAAAACACACACATTTCATAAAAAAGCATAATGCCTTATGCTATAACATTTTAGTCCATGAATAAAATTGTAAAAATAGTGAGACATATATAGTTATGTAAGATAGCTATTAAAAGTAGAGTCTTCCTCAGACTTTTGAAAATCAAAGAACCAAGAAAAACAAAACAATCTTTTGACAGCTGAAAGACCTGAAGATGAATATTAAACTTTACTCATTTTTTTTTTCTGAATTGATTTAACCTCATGCGAACAATAATTGTCTTTCAAATGGATGTCTATGAGTTTTAGGAACCAAACTTTCACATGGAATTGATTTCAGCGACGCCACCGACGGGAAGCAATGTCGCCTTGATTCAGAGGGTTGTTACTTAGAAGTTTAAGTGTTTTGACCAGAGGAAAGTTAACAACAAAATGAAACACCTGGGCTAGTGTGGTTTAAAGAATGCTAATCGTGACCCAGGGCACAGGTATCTGCATAGTAACTGTGATGTTCCCGCTGTCCTCCCACCTTCAGCCTCGAGATCCATCAGAAAGTGGAACGTGGCATCACCCAGGATAGAGGGACGGAAGATGCCAATGAAGTGAGTTGCCCTTTAAAGCTATTTCTATCTCAGAGGATGTGCAAATGAACACTTTGAGGCGTGTCTTGTTTCCTTCATTTATGACAAATACGCTAATTATTGCCTTTCTTCCTGATTTCTTTTTCTCCCTTCTCTACTGATTCCTTGTCCGTTTCTAAAATATATCAACAACTCTGTTCATTTTTATCCTTGCTCAGATATAAAAGAAAGGTTCTAGGAGGGAGAAAACCACTGAGAATCCTTTAGGTGAGGCTTTACCAACGTATTAAATGTTTGAGTTAGAGACAAAAGACATACATATGATCCTTGCGAAGATTATTCATTGTTGCAACCAACGTTTACTTACTAATTTGAAGATGGCTCTGAAATGCTGGCTAAGGAGGCAGCTGTCACTTCCCCAACCACATGGGCCCCTGGCTTGAATTTCCCATTCTCCAGCGCACCGCTAATTGACTGTGAACAGCTAAGTCGTTGGATGCCACGGTTTTTAATGCAATACAACTGGTTCTGGCTGGCGCGATTAGCGGGGTAACTGGTAGCTTTCACGCAGTTCCCATCTGGCCTGGCTCTTCTCTGGACACAAAATGTGGGGACTGCTGTCCTTGATGGTGCTCGCTTAATGAAGGAAACAGAAAGGCAATCAGCCACAACCCCATGAAACGCTAAGTGCGATTTTGGCTCCAGCTCCACGGTGAATTTTCACGGCAAATCTCATACGCGCGCACACACACATACACAGTTACTCTGATTATGCATTGCAATTATACGAGGATCAACTCTGCTTCATGCACTCGTAAATGTAAACCTACTCTTGCCCCATCCTGGATAATTCTGGATGACCTTCCCAGTTGGGTCCAATGGTGCAAAGTTCACTTAAATGATGTGATTCAACAAACACATGTAACTCAGATATGACCATAGATTACAGGAGAAAAAGATCACAATGCTATTGTCAAGGGTAGATGTTGTTTTCACAGGTCACCAACGACAGAGGCAGCGCCGTGGTCTGAAAACATGGACGCTCTTTTAACCAACCAAGGTGAGAACCAACTCAGAATCGACTGGAACGTACAACACTTAAAAGTAAATTGTTAAATCCTGAAAGCGATAGACATATTATATAGTGTGACTTCGATATAGATTCAAAGTATAAGATTCTCCACAGTCACATAAATTTATACAAGCCCAGAGTCTAAGTGGAATTGAGTTGGGCCAAAATAAAACACGGTTATAGAAACTCCAATCATTAAAACAGAAAGCAAATGCAGACTCTTGCCATCCCCTTAAACTCATTGTCATGTGATGTATCAAATGACTATTTTTCTTACAAATTGAAAGAAACATACAAACTATTAAAAAGTTGAGAACTTAGATAAATCACTTGTTTTTCATGTCCTGTAGGCCAAAGTTAAGTTTACAAAGTATTTATTGCAACTGAGCTTTTCTTGTTTTTAGGAAATGCAAAACCATATTTAAATGAATGTATATACATTAATGTACACATGTGTTAATGTGTATTTATATTAGATACTAGGGGCACAGTGCACAAAAAGTTGTGCACTCAGGGGGGTCCCTCAGCCTGGCCTGTGCCCTCTTGCAGTCTGGGACCCCTTGGGGGATGTCCACCTGCTGGTGTGCCTGGCCAGCCTGGATGAGGGGCTGATGGCTGTTTGCAGGCTGGCCAGCCCCCCAGTGGAGACCCTAACCCCATGGAGGTGTGGCCAGCCTTGATGAGGGGCTGAGGGCCATTTTCAGGCTGCCCACAGCTCCCACTGACCCAAGGTCCCAGCAAGGCTGGCTGGAATCAGGTTTCTGAGGTTTATTTATCTTCTATAATTGAAACTTTGTTGCCGTGAGCAGAGGCCCAGCCGGCCTAGGCAGGCAGTTGCAATGGAAGCCTCCTGTTTGCTCTAGCTCAGTGGCTGCTGGCTGCCACCTTGGCTGGGTTGATTTGCATACAGCCACTCTGATTGGCTGGCGGAGTGGCTTGGCTGGGGTCGTGGCTTAGGTGTCTCAGAGTGCTGGTTAATTTGCATATTACTCTTTTATTAAAGTAGCTGATGGCTCAATAAGGTAATCTTGGCCATTTATAAATAAAATATCCCAGATGACACAAAAATAGTCACTGATGAAGGTTGCTAGAACTTCTTGTGATAAATCATTCTGCTTTGTAGCAATTCTATCTCAAATGAGGGGAAAATGACATTACAGAGACATATACAGAGAAATTTTACAATATTGTATTGTTTGAACTAACCAAATGGCATTCTCACATTAAATCCATAAAGTAAATATCAGAACATTAGAAAAGTTTAACACATGATAAAGCTGAATAAATTCTCTGTAGCTGTTCATTGATATATAGAGGTATACTGAATTAGATGAAACTGTGTTCGGATTTTATCACTCTTAAATAACTCATTCCTGAAGCACAGACATAAAATAATTCCATTCACCCTATAATTCAACAAAGGTCAGATAGGAAACACCTCAAGAATACAGAATTGCGTTTTTGTCTGTTTTAAATGGCATGGTTTGTTTTCCTTTTTCCTTAAATGGATACCAGTGGGACAGGTTGGATTAGCAGGAAGTTTCTCCACCCACGATGACTTTGTAGCTCGGAGCAGGGGGCTGTGCCACAGGTCACAGCCATGAGGCTGAGACCGGAGCAGATGCTTGAGTAGGCACATCTCCTGGGGTACATAATTCATGCCCACAGATTCATCCAAACAGCTGTGTGGTTCCTGTATTTTTACCACCAGAGAAAGAGCTTACATGCCTTCAATGCTCTGACAATAAGATGGCTCACTATATTACCTAACTGTTTTGTTGACCTGAGGAGATGCCTCCATGCACTGGGCAGAGGCGTCAAAGTAGGTTTCTCCAATGACGACTGAATTCTTTGTTTCATCAGCCCCTGCTGGATCTAACCAGTAGCCATTCCATCCTGCAGAGTGTGCCCTCAGATAATCGGATTTTAATCGTATGCAGAATATTATTCCAAATTCACTGGGCATCTTTTGAACATCGAAATTGTATGTATAGAATAGAAAAATAGTTCAATACAGTGTGTCCGTGACAGTGATAACTAGCTCCGGTTTGGGTTGTATATCCTGTTCCATTGTGTCCTTGAATCACAGTTGTTAGTCCAGAATAGTCCTTCACTGAAATCTCAGGATGAGAGAATACAATTACTTCTTGATCTCTAACTACTTGTCTCTCTAGCATGTATTTAGATCGTCTTCATTGGGGAAAGGCTTCATGTGCCTTCATGGACCTACAATATTCTTCCAGTATTCTTAAAAGCATATTTTATCCTCAATATATAATACATTTTATCATAAATTATGTGTAGAGCCCTCAAATTCATCACTGTTTGGACCAAACTCCTAGTAAATTTTCTTTAAGGGCTACTTCGAGGATTTTCATAACCTGAGTTTGTGTGATTGGAGCTTCTTGGGTGTATTTTTAAATTCGGGAAGCATGCAGTTCATGGAATTTTTTATTGTGTTCACATATTGACAACATCCACAGGCTCCAATATTTCTACGGAGAATTTTAATTGGCACCCGATAACCTTTTGCAGTGACTTGTTATTTCAACTCTAGTGCAAAAGTTAAAAAAAATACACACATTGTTAAGTCTATTTTAATCCAACTATCACCCCATTAAAGGGAGAATCATTCACACCAAATATCTTGCCAGTTACTTTTTTTGATTAGGGATGAGAATTGGCCAATATATAGTCACCCCAAACTAATAAATGCCAGCCCCTCCTCCTCTGCTGCAATAAGCCAAACCAACATTATCCTAGCATGTGTTTTCTCAACAACTCAGAACAACCAAGACATTCTTACTCTATGCCTGGTCGGCACAGCTCAGTGGAGGAGCATGGACCTATGAACCAGGTGTTCACGGTTTGATTTCTGGTCTGTCAGAGCACATGCCCAGGTTGCAGGCTCAATCCCCAGAAGAGGGCATGCAAGAAGCAGCTGATCAATGATTCTTTCTCATCATTGATGTTTCTATCTCTCTCCCCCTCTCCCTTTCTCTCTGAAATAAATAAAGACATTAAAAAAAAAAAAAAGAAATTCTGGCTAAATTAGAAACATCATTAACTTGGTCTGGGCTCAGTGTAATGGGTCTAAAAAGCACAGTCCTTGGGGTTTTCTATAAAGTGACTGACATTAAGACTTTCCCCTAAACAGAATTCCTGGACTCCTCGGATCTGAAGAGAAAAAGTACAGGTTTTCTTGGTTAATGGAGCTAAGTGTAGAACTACAGATACAGTATTTTATATTTATGATGACTGACCCAAGTAAGGTTTTTAAAGTTAAAAGCTCAAACATGTAAATGCTATATTTAGAGGAATGATAAATACTTGCCACTGAAGACTCCATGGATGCTCACCCTATATAATATTCCTAGTTGGGGCATGTTACTGAGTTATATGATATACAGAATTTTCCTTACATGTCTTATAGCTGGTCTAGATGCTTTTCGAACATTTCTCAAATCAGAATTTAGTGAAGAAAATGTTGAGTTCTGGCTTGCCTGTGAAGACTTCAAGAAAACGGAAAGTGCCGAAAAAATTGCTTCCAAAGCCAAGATGATTTATTCCGAATTCATTGAGCCCGATGCCCCTAAAGAGGTGAGTGAAAAATCCCAGCTTCATGAATATGCATCGCCCAGCAAGTCTGCTTGCAATTAAAAGGCACTGAACCCATCTGAAGGGAAATCAAATTGCCTCTATGTATTCAAACAGAAAGTGTCTGTAAACTCCAGTGCTTATTCCTGACGATGACCCTCCCTCCTTCACTGACTCAGCAAGTATTTTTCAACCGTGTGTCTGTTTCCTTAGCACAGCATTCAGGTTCTGGGGAAATAGTACCTGCTCTCTCCGATTAAACAGCTCTGGAGTTAACCCTACAGAAATCCCGCTGAAATGTGCTCTTGGATTTCGAGTTCGCCTTGTCTTTCCTTTTCAAAATCAGGGAAGTCAATGTGAAATAGATTTTTGAAAATATTTTTAAATTAAAAATAGCATATGGGCCTTGCCGGTGTGGCTCCATGACTGAGCATCGACCTATGAATCAGGAGATCACGGGTTCGATTCCCGGTCAGGGCACATGCCCAGTTTGCAGGCTCAATCCCCACTGGGGGATGCAGGAGGCAGCCAATCAATGATTCTCATCACTGATGTTTCTATCTCTCTCTCCTTTCCTTTCTGAAATCAATAAAACTATTTTTAAAAGAAGAAAACAATGTGTGGGGAAGGAAACAACTCCTAACCAACAGTATAAGTTCTTCCTGTTTCATGTTCTGGAGGTCCTCACTATGGCAGACGATCAGTCTCCCTTTCCAAAAGAAGGGTTTGCTGACCTGTATTTCTTTGATGGTGAAAATGAGCCAAAGGTGGAAGGCCCTGTCTCAAGTGATCAAGACCCACCTGTACCCACTTTAGGGTCAGGAAAAACAGAGGGGGAGCCTTAGAGAGAAATCTGGAATGACTCTGAGAATAGCCCCCAAAAGTGTTGTATGTGAACGTCACATTTTCATTTGATTTGATTTCTACCACTAAAAACCATGCTCAGCTCCACATACCCCTCTAGTGTTTACCTTTAAAGCTTAAGCAACTTCTACTTTAAAACTGCTTTGATTCCTCACTGGATATATGTTGATGGATAAGTAGCAAACAGGAAGCTACGTTAAGTACCTAGTACAAGTCATCTTCCCAGAGGGGCAATCCCCACATCCTTCTAAGCGACAGTTACCATATTTTCTGATCTAAAATTAGGACTCGTGGTTTAAAAAGGGGTTATTTACTTATGGGGACAAAAGACAGAATAGATGAAATGCAAACACTTTCACAAAATCTAGGGCGTAAACTCGCCACAATTCAAGTCTTACATGGACCTTAATTAAGGGAGCACATATTGGCCCAGCAGGACATTCCAGAAATATGAACCACTGAAGCAAGAGGGGGGAAAAAAAGAAATTCACCTCTTGTGGATCTATTTCAACATTCATTTTCCAGTCACCATGTAAAGAATCAATAAGTAATGCTAAAAAAAAAAAATGTAAAATACAGTATATAATATTCATCCAGTTGATTAATGCGTCATCCCCTAAAAGACTTTGAAATCAACTCTAAAGATATTCTATTTATAGTGATATTGGCCTGAAAGCCAGATTTTTTTCTTCTTCTTCATGAACCCATCTAACTAACAAGTGATTGTTTTAGGATTTTTAGCTGTCCGTATACATTGTGGTGTTCTACGTTACGACTGCATATATGACGGTTTCTTTCGTTTCTCTTGCCCGAGTGAAGGGGATAGTACTGCGCATCATTTATTTCTGTTTCTAAAACCAATCACGAGAGAGGAATGCGGTCCTGGGCATGGATGGAATTCATCCAGATGTTACAAGGCCTTCCACTCTCAACTTTACCAGCCACCCCTGAGAATAACATTCCGGAAGTGCGTTCGCCTTTAATGATGCCAAAATGAAGTAAGACTAGAGGTGCTAGTGGCGATTACATAGAATTATGTCACCCAAAGTTAAGATTATAGGCGGCTTTAATTTGAAGAGGGATTTTTAAGCGCTGCTGTGAGGGCAGGCTCGTTAACAGGCTGCCTGCTCCATGTTGAGGGGGGGCCTTTCACATATGCAGGCGCACACCTTTGCATAATGAATCTCCTGACACACTTACAGTCTAAATGAGGAAGGCTATCTCATTTGAATGTGAGAACCCCATCGACAACCTTTTATTCAAATGATGTGAAAATATATCAAGCTCAGTTCAGGGTCATAGGAAAGCCAAAAGGGGCACTGTAAAATGTACTCTTCCTGCAAAAAATAATATGCTGACAACTCAAAGAATTTAAAACCGCTGGCGTGGAAAATGGGACTTGGGCCTGCATCCCATGAGCACTGAACGTATCCCAGATCTTTATAATAAAACTAGAGGCCTGGTGCACGAAATTCATGCAAGGGGCTTGGCCCTCGCAGCCACAGACCTCGAAGCCCTGGCTTCGTCTGGAGGGTCGTCCAGAAAGTCATTTGGCTGTCCAGTCTAATTAGCATATTACACTTTTATTATTATAGTTTTTCAACAACTACCAGGAACAGCATTCTGATGTCAGCTGTATTGAGGCCTTTTCAAAACTGAAGGGATTTACTAGTAGACGCCTCTAAAAGGTTGTGATGCAATGAAGGCTATCATCTCGTAAGAATCACAACCCTTCGTCTTGTTTTCTGAGGTCGGCAGTGCAGTTGTTTCAGATTTGGAAGATAATCCGTGACCTTTTGAAAAATAAGGAATTAAAATATCATACCCCTTTGAGTCCTTGAAACTGAAGAGTATTCATGCAAACAAAATGCAAGCGACTTACTCATATCAGTAAGTAATGCTGATGGAACTCTGTTTATTTCATCAATTGATAAAAGGTTCTTACCTACTAGTTTGAGACGCTTAGCAAAATCTAAGCTTCTATGTAAGTTTCAATGACTCAGAAGTTCCTCAAATGGCACAGGTGGAAAGTATGCCCCTCTGAAGGTCACCCCTGAGTAAGGCTCCTCCCACCATCTCTTCATTCCAAGCTCAGCAGCACTGGTGTCCGTCTGTCTAAGATATAAATGTATCCACATACTTTCTGGTAGAATCCAACCAAAATCACATTGAGATGAGTGAACAGTGAGGGGTGAAGTCCGCAGACATGCTTCCCGGGAGCGATTCTATTAAAGGAACTTATGAGGGGGGGAAAAACATATATTAGGACTAATATTTTCACTTTTTTCCTGATACTGAGATTTCAGAGACGTGAAGGAGAATAGAGCACTTTCGGTGGCCTATCCTCCAATTTCACTTAAATGGACTTCTCAGGAGCACTTTCTAAAATTGATGCCTCTCATAGCTGAAGTGCTGTCTCCAATTGCTTCTGGTCTTTCATTTCCTCCTCTCTGCTAACAGCTCGTCACCAACTCCTTAGGCTGTTTCCACTCCTAAGCCAGCACCCAGTATGATGAGGAAGGCATTCCCCGCGCAGCCTCTGCCGGCAGTGGCTCTCTCGGGATCTCTTCCAGGCCGTGGCTGTCAGGGGCATCTCAACGTTAACACATTCACATCTGAGTCCTGGTTTCCTGCTCAAACTTTCTTCCACTTGAGTCTCTCCATCTCCACCAAGGCAACACCATTCTTATTGCTCTAGCAAAATGCCTGGTCGTCATCCCTGATTCTTCTCTTTTGTTCATACCCATATCCAATCCATCAGAACTTCTGTCATGTCATTCTTCAGAATATTTCTAAAAGGGGGTCACTCTTACAAGATTTTTGTTCCTTGTCCCAGATCGTAACTATGCAATGACAAGTTCCATCCGTTCTACTTTGTAGATACCTTTGAAATCTACTATGCATTTCCCTTCATTTCCTGTGACATTACACAGCCTAGAGCACCATCACTGCCCACAGGAACTTCTGGCATGATTTCCTAATGTTTCTTCCATTTATCCACACCAAGCTATTATACCACATGGCAGCCATAGGAGAAGACAGAGCAAGCCACCAAAAAAAAAAAAAAAAAAAAAAGGCCAGACAACTTGGAGCAGAACTTGGAGACGGTAGAGAATTAACAAATCCTTTTCCTCTGATAATCGGATTGCACACTTAGCATTAGCAAAAGCTTTTATACCCCAATCTGTTTAAGCAAGATGATGAAACAGCGTAAATGAGAGCTTTAGGTGTCAGATTTGCTCTGGGAAATTAGACCAGCTTCACAGCTCCCACCAGAACACGTAGGAGATGACTCAGGTATGATGAAGCTCGAGAGCCAGGGCATGAAGTTTAAATTTTATGTCATAAAAAAAATCAATAGGTTTTCAGCTGAATACTTATCCGCCGGAAATGACATTTTGGTGAAACTGATGTAGTAATGCTATCTTAGAGTAAGAAGAAGTACCAAGTAAGAGGTAAATTCCTTGGTTTGGGAAGAGATTCGGGATTTTTAAAATCAACTAAGCTAGAGAGATAGGAGTGAGAATGAAAAATGACCTTTGGGAAATTACAAAGTAAAAGATGAACGAGGAAAAATATACAGGGTGTCCCCAAAAGATGTATACCTGCTGGCCGACATTATTAATTCCGATGGGTTATATCTGAAGAGAAATAAACATCAATTGAGCTATCAGCTGTTAAAGTGCGTATGCATGTTTTAGAGGACACCTGTATACACATGTAATGTATAGATGCTGTACACTTATCGGATAGAAGGTCAGATAAATAAAAGAAGTGTCAAAAATATAATTCCCACGTTTCACGCTTGAACAACCTGGAGAAAAATAATGACATTTAAACAAACATGTGAATGTGATGTTTTGCCCCTGCCACTGGTTGAGTTGCTAAGACCTATCTTTCTAAGACCAGGGATAGTCTCCTGAGGGAGCACCTCCGAGCATCACTCAGGTCTCCACAGCTGATGTAGGCAGTTCCTTGGTAGAAAAAAACAAGCAAACCAGAAAATGAAATGGATAAGTCAGAAGTGCAAGGTTAATTATTTCCGTGTATAATATTTATTATCAGTATTACACTAAAATGAACTGGTTCTCTTCAAAACGTAAACATGATTTTAAGCAAACACAGTAACATTTTCTCACTTTATTTAGCCCTTACCCTGTGCGAGGCATAGGGAGGGATGCAAAAATGCAAATATCGTCTAAGTAACACAAAGTCATTGGAGAGACCAAAATAAGTGGGGGGAACCTGTAGATGACATGGGGTCGGTATAGAAGGGGGGTGTAATTTGGTTCATTTTTGTGGGGGAAGATATAGAATGAAAAGTAATAGGAATGGGTTAGTGGAATCCATCCTAGTAAGTCCTAGTTGTTGCCCACCTCTGAATGGCACATTTTAGGTATTAAGATCAAAACACTAGGGGGGGAAATAAAGGATGGGTGGGGTAAAGCAATTTAAAATCATAAAATGTTTTGGTTGCCTTTCACTTGGTCATTTTTCTTACAATCTTAAAGTGGGGCTTTTGCTGTGCTCACTTGTCAACACCAAGCCTCCCAGCCTAGAAACAATGCCCTCAGCGTGTGTTTGCATCTGAAAATGAGCTCCTGACCTTTCTGCTGTTTTGCATCAGATTCTCTTTGTGTTTAGGGGGAAAAAAACCTCAAACAGCATATGTGTCCCTGCCATCTGTATGAATCGTGTATTCTTTGATTAAGCTAATCTCATGACATGCAACCTTATTTCCACAGGTCAACATTGACTTCAGTACCAGGGACCTCATCTCAAAGAACATTGCAGAACCAACTCTCAAGTGTTTTGATGAGGCTCAGAAGTTAATCTATAGTCTCATGGCTAAGGACTCTTTCCCGCGATTTCTGAAGTCAGAGATTTACAAGAAACTGGTCAACAGCAAAGAGGTTGGAAATAGTAAAAAATGGCTCCCTTTCTTATAAGGGAGATAAAGGACACACTCATAACCAGGTTACAATTAGGGGGGAACAAATGATTGAACAGATCCACGCAATCACTACACTCCAAGGCAAAAATGGTTCCCACACAAAAACACCGCGTAAGTTTTTTAAGGTTTAGGAAATACGTTTTACTCCGATGGAAAAATAATGCTTTAACTATGCATCCTGAAATTCTCAGTCATTTGTTTAGAATTTATTCCTTTTGTCAGATACTTAAATTTTTTCCTACTGGGAGAGTTCAAAGGCAGTTTGTAGAGATATAAAACACTCTTAAACCATGAGTGGATAGTCTTACGACATTATAAATTCAAGAAACTATATATCTTCATGTTGCTGAGTGGGAGGCTGTTTAGCATCATAAATACAATTTTAAGTACTCTTTGCATTATTAAAAAAAACTCACTTCTGTAGAACACAAATCTGAACAAATACCTTGAGTGTACTCAACTATTTCTTTTTTATCAGGATCTGCTAAACAATAATGTGGTGGTTATCTAACTGCTATGACTCTCAGAGTAATTAAAAAGAAAAATTGCAGTCACAAACACACACACACACACACACACAACTACACCAACAATACAATTGATCAAACTTTGTCAAATGCTCTATTTCCTTTAATTCAATGAAATCACCTAGGCATGTACAGAAGGGCCTTGAGGGTGTGGAAGATTGATTTTCTTAGATTAATAAGAATATAAAGAAAAGAGAAGAAATGAGAAGCATGGATAAGTCCTTATATGATGAACTGCATAGCAGCGATTGTTCCATAAAACACAAATTATTGCAACATTGCGCACTCAAGTAAGTATGGAGTTAAGTGTCCATTCACTCATTCAGCACTGAAACTTGTTGATAAAAATTCAAGAAATTATAAATTGCATTTACTTGGAGAAATTCCCAAAATGGTTTCTTTCTGTATATAAATGTCCTCTGATAAGTGAATAATTTCCTGTCAATATGAGACGCTATAAGGATTCAATAGATCTTCTGTCTTTCCATGTTTTTGCACAGATTTATTTATCTTTGTTGATATCTCTATTTTGCAGATTATTTGAACATTAAAAAATGAAGGGAAATAACATGACATTTCTATGTTTCTACAGCAATTCATTTGATAGACAAAATTTTGTCTTCCCTTCGTCATCAAAATAAACATTTAAATACATGCAAATGGAATATTCCCTGAATACTTGCAAATTTTTTAAAAGGAAGACAAAATACAAACTCATTGTGAAGTTTCAGGGAACCTAAAGGGAAGCACTATATATTTTCCAACACTTATTCTGAAGGTTCTAACCTTAATTTAGTCTCTACTTAAATAGGAAACTTAAAATTTATTCCCAGGTATGAAAAAGACTTTGGCCCGGCCGGTGTGACTCAGTGGTTGAGCATCAACCTGTGAACCAGGTCACAGCTGGACTCCTGGTCAGGGCACATGCCCAGGTTGCAGGCTCGATTCCCAGGTGGGGGTGTGCAGGAGGCAGCAATCAATGGTTCTCTCTCATCAATGATGTATCTATCTTTTCCCTCTCCCTTCCTCTCTGAAATCAATAAAAAAATATATTTAAAAAATATTCTACACTCATGGTGGGCTCACTCCCTAGAGGAGAGTTGGGGGCATATTCATTTCTTCCATTTGAAAGGCTGGTAGTGGAAGTCAAGGCTGCTTGAGGTCTAGGTACATTCTTAAGTTGGAACCTCAATGGATTGTTTTCATACAAAATTGGTGTAAACATTTCTGCTGCTGGAGAAGACTCAGGGGACCAGGCAGTTCACTGGGGTTGCCTGCCTCATGCTATTTTAAGGATTTGACCTACCACTGTACTTTTCTGTCCAGAAGTGCTTCAACAAACACCTGGAAAGCATGACAAAATATTTGAAGACTCTTGAGAAAACAAGAAGATAAACAATTGAACTTTGTAGATGCTCACCCCCTCCAAGTCCCCTTATACTTGGTAAATACAACACAAAGAAATAAGATTAAATCAAGTTAATAAAGATGCTGATTTTTTGAGGTTATCAAAATAATAAATATTCATTTTAGAAAAAAAGTTAATTAATCATGGTAATTTAGAAAACACATGAAAACCAGGAGGTCATGGTTGGATTCTCATTCAAAGGCACATGCCTGGGTTGTGGCCTCAGTCCCCAGTGGGGGGCATGCAGAAGGCAGCCTATCAATGATTCTCTCATCTCACTCTTCAAGTTTTAAAAGTTAAAATATGATTCAAATGCAAATATAAAATACTTATTGCCAAAATTATTAATAAGGGAACTAGACAGATAACCAGATGGTAAGTATACAAACACATATGTACACAAAGTTAGAGTTTTGATTGTTTTTTAAAAGACATTACTCACTTCTTTCTTTTATTCTGTGATACACACGACATTTAATAAGAAATTCAGTTGACTTTGTTTTATATATTACTGTGTTGAGTGGATGGAATCATAGACTACTCTGTAAACAGTCAATGCCAGTTACAGAGTAAATAAAAGAGAAGAGAGAAAAATCTAGAAGGAAGAAGTCAAAGAAAATGAAGGAAGTCTGACTAGTGCACACAAGGAAAAAAATATTATTACTTCAAGAGACGTGTTAGGGTCCAATAGGGAAAAGAAAAACCATCCTGGGTATGTCAGAAAGAGAAAATTTAGCACAGGGAATCTATACTAATAAACGCGTAATATGCTATTAGACCAGACAGCCAGACAACCTTCCGGACGGAGCCAGGGATGAGAGGGCTGAGCCCTTGTGTGAGTTTCGTGCATCCGGCCTCTAGTAGGTTATAAAAGCGATGGGTGAGCAGGAAAGCAAAGCAGAGAATGGAGAAAAAACAAACGTCAGCAGGAAGCCGCTATTGCTTTTAGGGTTAGAGGCACGCCAAGAGGAGGGTGTGTTAACATCAAAAGCCCACAGTGTCTGGTGGGACCCGAACACCATGCTGAAGGCCGACTGGCTGAAGCTGGAGCCCACAGGAGGGCTGTTTGAAGGCCTGGAGAGGACAGTCCCTGTTAGAGACATTACCCAAGACAGGGGGGGGGGGGATACACTCCAGATTCTCCCTTCTTCCCCTCCACCTGCCAATCCCTGTCTAATGCTCCCACAGGCCACCCCTCTAGCATGAAAAGAAAAAGAAGGAGAAGGGGAGGGGGTGGGGAGGGGAAAGGAAGGAGGAATGGGAAGGGAGGGGAAGGAAGGGGAATGGGAGGAGAGGGGAGAGAGGAGAGGAAGGGAAGGGGTAGAGGGGGGAGAGGAGGAGGAGGAGAAAATAAGATAACTACAAAAATAGTAGGGAAAACATAGAAATCAAAGAAGAATTAAGACTGAAGAAAGAACAGTGTATACAATGAAGTGTGTTAATTATTTTTTAATGTTTTTATTGATTTTTAAATAGAGAGGAAGGGAGAGAAAGAGAGAGACAGAAACATCAATATGAGAGAGAATCATTGGTCAGCTGCCTCCTGCATGTCCCTTACTGGGGAGCAAGCCCGCAACCTAGGCATGTGCCCTGACTTGGAAATGAACCCAGGACCCCTTAGTCCATGGGATGACACCCAACCCACTGAGCCACACCAGCCAGGCAAGCATGTTAATGCTTGAAAGTAAGTGTTTATTTCTGCAAGGATATTGCTAGTCCCTAATAAACCACCCAACTTAATCCATGAAAGATTGTGTTAAAAATAAACACACTATGAAATATGCATGTCACTAATTTCAAACATATTATCACTATTAACATTATAATTATCAGGCACTATTTTTAAAATCTACTAAATTTGTGTAATGAAAAAGAACACTATTATGTCACTGAATTTTCACTTTTCATGTAATTCTAAAACCCAAATACAGTAAGAACACTGTTATGCTGAATTACTTGTATTAAATCTATAGTAGGAAATTAAAAGGTATTTAAATCCCTGTGTGAGTACTTAATGAAAATGTTTATTTTATGAAATGCCTAAATTATGAAACTGTATTATAGTTCATTAAAGTTTTTTTAAATTAGGCTTCATAAAGATTTTAAGAGAATCTTACCAAATGTATTAACATTATGATGTTCCGTGAATTTAAAATATAGTAATTAAGTCACACCAGTTTTTTAACTATAATCATATTTGAATGTGAACAAACATATTTTTGCTAAGTATGAGTATTTCAGAAACATACTTTGTGGGGGGGAAATGCTTCTTGGGGACATGAAATATGAGAAAATAATTGAGGACCTTTATGGTAGAAAGTACCTTAAAAAATGTTAACAATATAATTCTTTTAACTTAAAATTACTTCCCTCTCAAGATTAAAATGTTAGGCTTAGAAAAATGGCAACTTCTGGACAAAGTATACAGTGTACTGCTGTCAAGAGCACGCAATACATTATGCAAATATAATTTTATCCTTGCCATTAACACTGAATAAATGTGCATGCTATATCCTAATGAAACATTTATCCTTAGTACTATTCTAAACTTACCCTACAATGACTAAACCTCCAGAAAAGAGTTAGTTAATATGTTACAAGAATTTGTTAAAAACCAATACTTTAGTTAATTTTTTAAATTTTTAATATATTTTAATTTATTTTAGAGCAGCAGGGAGAGGAAGAGATAGAAACATCAAAGATAACACAGAATCATTGATTGGCTGCCTCCTGCACATCCCCCCACTGGGGACTAAGCCCACAACTCAGGCATGTGCCCAGACCAGTAATCGAACAGTGACCTCCTGGTTCATAGGTCAACACCCAACCACTAAGCCCCCTGGCCAGGCTGATTCTGCATCACAATGCTTGAAATATGTAATGCTTCTTACCTTACTATGCTCACACAGCGGGAATGACATGAGATGTTACCCTATTTTGAGGTGAACGGGTTGGCTGTAATTCCACAGGTTCTGTATCTAAAACAAAAGACGTCATTACTCTCATTACTCGTGGCAACAAGAGTAGCCAGAGTAGCAGAATCCTCGCATCCCACCTCCCAAAGAGTAATGTACAGAAGGGCCACGTGACTCCCGAATACTCATCGGTTTGTGTTACGAGAGAGAGACGGAGCCTGCACTTAGGATACCTAATGCTCTGATAATGGCCAGTAAACACACCTCTCCTTGCTTCTATTTTCCAAGGCTGTTTGCTCTACAAACAATCTTGAGAAATTAGGCAAGAACAAAAGTCTCAGTATCTGTTTGCAAAATGGGCAGAAATGCAAGAAGCCCGTGGAGAGCCATCTCCCTACAACCACCCTAAGGTTAGAACATAACAGGCCTTATGACAGGGAGCCTGGGGGAGATGCCCGGACATCTTGGCTCCATGAACTGTGAATGCAGAGCTGCACTTGAACTTGAGGGAAACCGCTCCCGGAGATGAGGGGGTCATCCTCAACATGGAAGGGCAACAGTCACTTTTTGTCAGAAAAGATTCTCTCCATAAACATATGTCAACGTGCATTACTTTACCTGAGATGGGATTTTCCCTCCTCGGGAGCTCTTCAACAAGCTGCCTATGAACGCATAAGAGAAATGCCCTAGCCTGGCTGGTGTGCACAGTGGTTGAGCGTCAACCTATGAACCAGGAGGGTCACAGTTTGATTCCTGGACAGGATACATGCCTGGGTTGCGGGCTCCATCCCCAACAGGGGGCGTGCAGGAGGCAGCAGATCAATGATTCTCTCTCATCATTGATGTTTCTGTCTCTCTCTCTCTCTCTCTCCCTTCCTCTCTCTGAAATCAATAAAAACATATTGGGGGGGGGGAAATGGAGAGAGAGAGAGAGAAATGCCCTATATTTTTCTAAAGATGGCAACACTTGGAGTTAAACAGATGGCATTTAAAACAAGTGTCAGGAATGAGATGACACAACGGGAACCTCCCCGCTCTCAGATCTGCTGTTGGCTGTCTCCTGAAAAAGAGCCATCATTTCAAGTCCCACATGTACCAGAGGCAGCTTTGGCTGTGTACACAGCCTGTGGCCACACCTTGGCATTACACAATATGGCAGCCAAACAATGTTGCCCACTTGAAAGTAAGCTTCAGCCTGGGCGGCGTGGCTCAGTGGCTGAGAGTCAACCTATGAACCAGAAGATGAGGGTTGGATTCCTGGTCCGGACGCATGCCTGGGGTGCAGGCAAGTGTGGGGCGTGCAGGAGGCAGCCGGTCAATGAGTCTCTCTCATCGTTGATGTTCCTCCTATCTCTCCCTCTCCCTTCCTCTCTGAAATCAATAAAAATAGACACTGGGGGGGGGTATAGGGGCAGAGGGGGGAAGGTCAAGGAAAAGAAATGGAGACCTATCTAACATTTGTTGTAACACCTTAAGCAATAAAACAAAATAAAAAATAAAAACATGAAAAAAAAAAAATATATATATATATATATATATATATATAGTTTAAAAGAAAAAAGGAGAAAGTCGGCTTTGAGTTCCATGTTGCTACCATCCTGAAAACCCTATGCAGGAGGCATCAAAGCATTCCTGTTCAAATCCGTGTGTGAGTATTGCTCGTAACACTAAATTCTGAGGTTATACACATTTTAAAAAAAATTAAACGTATGTTCTCTGAGTGGCACAGGACAGCTCTTTATCAATTCATTAATTCATCAGCTTCACAGACACAACTTATACTCAATAGATTATGGGATGACGTTCTTAGAAAAACCATTATTAAAACAATGGGCTAAAAATCACCGAGTTTTGTGTTTCCTTGTCTCATTTTGTAAATTTATAGTATCACTACTCGAACCCTAACAGAAATCTCCACCAAACAGGGAAATGTCTTCAGTAGCTTGACTTATTGTGTGTTATAAATCTCTAAGGCTGCGCACCAGACTGCTTGCAATAACTAATGACTTGTACGCACTTTATTTCGCCTATTATTTTGCGATTAATTCATTCCTGCAGAGTTTTTAGTCTGAATTGTACAATCTATTGCTGGAACATAAGAATAATCCAAGTTGACAATAAGTGAGAAAAAAAGCACTTATTGCTCTAAAATACCCATCTACCCATCTATCCACTTATGTATCTAGTCATCAATGTAATCCTTTCAACCATTAATTAATCCAGCAAATAGTTAGCTGTTGAATTGCTTCCTAACTGGGGCTGATAAAAAAGCGAATACACGGGGGCTTCTCTCAAATGGGCTCATCTGTGTGTTGCTTTCACCAACCTCAGGAGGAGGGAATTATTACAAAGAGGCAGGAACAGAAGTCCCTGTATGTGAATCCGATGAGATGGAGCAGAGCGTGTAAGAGCGAAAGAGGAGATGTGTGTGAGAGTGTGTCTGTCTATTTGGGACAGACAGTGCCTCAAAAGAAACCTGAGGAATAAGTGAGGCTTAAGCCAACCCTAAAGTTCTTCCCGACAGGGTGACAGGATATGAAAGTTACTGGGAAATGAGAGCGTAACGTGAGTTCAGGAAAGCCCATGTCCCCCCACTTCATGGGGGGTGAATGCTTCCTGTCTTGTCCTCGTCCTGTCTCTGATGGGGTTCACCGATGTCCTCATTTCTGTGGCTGAATCTGAAAGTGGGGACGTAAGGACCCCTGGGAATTCTAGGACTCCTCTCCCAACCAGCATCCAAAAAGCCAACACAGCAGGTATCCTGCGTGGGTGCCACACGGCAGAGGTATTAGCCTGCACACCGTGAAAAAGAAACCAACGGAGTCGCTTCAAACTGCCGTCCCAGAGGAACTGCTCTGCTCGTCCTGCTCCTCAAACCTGTGGCATATTCGTGCTGGGAAGGGGGCCTTGGGGCCGGGCCTAGTGACGCCGCATTCCAAACAGCAGCTGGCAAAGCTCACAGGAGAGCAGACGTGTGCATCCCAGAGTGAGAGCTGGGTCATTCGCTCTCATCCTACCTGATCCCTCGCGTCGGAATTCATGCCATTAAACAGAAAAAAGTTCTCGCTACACTTTCATGCAGTTCAAAGTCTACACAGAGAGGAGAGGGAGAAGGGAAGCCTGGTGGGAAACTCAGCGCTGGCTGCTAATTGGCCTCTCCCTCGCTCCCCACGGAAGGGGGGCTGCCAATTAATCTGATTGCTCAGCGCCAGGGCCTTGGGGGTCCGGCCCAACAGAACTCACAGCTGCGGCGGCAGGGACTTCTCTCCACCCGGTGCAGGGTTCTCACACACTCACACACACCACCACATACACACACAGCACATACACACACAGCACACACAGCACACACACACCAACACCACCACACAGACACACCACCACGCACACCACACGCACGCCACACACACAGCACATACACACACACCACACGCACACACCACATATACCACACACACAGCACATACACACAGCACATACACACACAGCACATACACACAGCACATACACACACACCACATACACACACACCACTATACACACACAGCACATACACACACCCCACACACACGCACGCCACACGCACGCCACACACACAGCACATACACACACACCACACACACACCACACGCACGCCACACGCACAGCACATATACACACACACCACCAGACACACACACGTACACACACACCACCACACACAGCACATACACACTACCACACACACACACACAACTACACATACCACATACACACACACCACCAGATACACCACACACACCACATACACACACACCACCATATACACACACCACGCACACCCCATATTCACACATACTTCCATACACAAACACCACATGCACACACACCACACACACACATCACTACATACACACACCACTACATACACACCACACACACACCACTACATACATACACACCACTATATACACACCACTGCATGCACACACACACACCATTACATACACACACACACACACCTTCTCAAACTCATCTCAGTGACACTTGACCCTAACACATCCATGCCCAGAGAAGGGGCATGTGGACCTTTAATGTGTTGCCATATTAGTTTGGGTTGATTATTCATTAATATTTTCCTCTGAATTTCAGCATCTTCCCTGGTCTTTACTACTTATTTAGTTGATGATAATCAAGAGATGTCCCCGAGGGAAACACACCTGTGAGGCAGACTGAGTACAAAATTATCCCTAGGAAACTCAAGGTGCAATTTAATCAAAATCAGAATAAATGGATAAATTTATATATATACTAGGGGCCCGGTGCACAAAAATCTGTGCACTCGGGAGGTCCCTCAGCCCAGCCTGTGCCCTCTCGCAGTCTGGGACCCCTCAGGGGATGTCCACCTGCTAGTGTGCCTGGCCAGCCTGGGTGAGGGACTGATGGCTGTTTGCAGGCTGGCCAAGCCCCCCAGTGGGAACCCTGACCCCATGGGGGTGTGGCTAGCATGGGTGACGGGCTGATTGGTGCTTTCAGGCTTTAAGGCTGCCCACAGCTCCCACTGACCCAACGTCCCAGCAAGGCTGGCTGGAAGCAGGTTCCTGGGGTTTATTTATCTTCTATAATTGATACACTGTTCCTTTAAGCCAAGCCTAGACAGGTAAGGAAGCCTCCTGTCTGATTCAACTCCAAGGCTTTTATAATTGAGACAATGTTGCAAATATGTTGTTGTCTGGAGCCAGGAGAAACCCAGCAGCTGGCAAACAGTTTTACTCCTGCTGCAACGGACACTGTTTACTCCAGCTCCGTGACTGCCGTCCTCCATCTTGGCTGGGTTAATTTGCATACATCCACTCTGATTGGCTGATGGGCGTGGCTTAGGCATCCCAAAGAAATGGTCAATTTCAGTATTACACTTTTATTAGATAAGATATTTAATTTCACGCACAAGAAAAGGACTCCTTGCCTCCAATTTAGAAAACATCCCCCAATTCCTAAGTCACAGGAATGTCAAATAACCCGACGAGGTATGTGTTTTATGGCTTCACCTTCACCAGATTCATACGGGGAGAAACTGGACTATCCGGCATCGGGAGTGTGTTTCCTGCTGTTAGTCTTCCTCGGGTGCTTTTGGTCAGAACCTGATAACTAAGGTTTTTCAGGATAGAGCCTCCATATGACACCGACAGGAGCAGAAACGCAGGCCTGTGCCTGGGTCCATCCCTTCTCAGGCTCGTTTCTATAAATAAGTGGCTGAGCCTCTCAGCGGGCACAGTGACTTTCTTCAATGCCCGAAACACACCCTTCCACTCTGACGCTGGTCCTACTCGGATTCCACGATTTGCATTTAAAATGAACCGATGCGGAGTCAGAGTCTATTCAAGGCCTTGTGCATAAGGTTTTGCATTCAGGTTGCTGCTGGACTGTGAGTAATTTTCATACTGCATTCATTTGTCATAAAAACAAGCAAAGACGGTGTATAGGGAATGGCTGAGCTGGAGGCTAAATTTTCCCCCTCTGGTAGTGTTATTGATTTTTTTTTTTTTTTACTTCCTTCCATTTCTCTTTCACTCTACAAACACCAAGGACAGGCACAAAATTTGCTAAAGCATACTAGCAATTCAACAGTTACCATCTTTCAAGAAAAAATGTTTATCAATTGAGACAGGAAGAGTGTATGTATAGGAGAGAAATACAGAAAGAAAAGATCTTAGTTTCCTCTAGAATGTTCAATCAGTTCTAAGGTTTCTGATTCTCTAAAATTGTCAGACAATCCATATGGAGATGGGGAAGCCCATGTTTGGTAAACCTCGTGCCTTTTGCAGCAAGTTTTCATCTCCTGTGGTGATTGGGGTCGCCGTCGTCTCGAGTGGCAAGGGGGGTCCGGGTCCGGGCCTTACACCGTCAGGCAGCACTCGTCTGGAATTCAGCGAGACATCCCCGCAGAGCATCACATGTCCCTTAGGGAACCGTGCGGATGTCGCATTTCTGTCCAGGGGGGATCAGCTGTCATTCGACATCACCGGACACTCAGGGAGGCACAGGCCTTCATTTCTGCGGTGGACCCCCGGTTAGAGTTCACCTTCTGCATCCAGATCAGCACATTTGCATACACAATATATTCTCTATCGGAGCTTTCTATTGTCGAGAACCTCTTGTTCCTGATTATCAGGTTTAAGTGCAAATTGTCCGATACACGGCTAGTCTCTCACAGCTCGGAGGAGACCCCCTGAGGCAAGGGGTGCCCCAGGTTAGGGACAGCTGCACAAGTTATGCAGCCTGTGCTATTATTTTCTAGAAGCACATTGTGCCTAAGCAACATAAGCATAGATTAGCCACGTTGGCCCCAGCTACATCCAACAAGGCCACGCTAAAACATAAATACCCGACGGGAAGTTATTCTTCAATGTTGTGAGTTTTGAGGCATGCTATGTGCCCCATAAAATATGGCCTATTTAGCCCAGGAGGTTCATAGGTTGAAGCTCAACCACTGAGTCACACTGGCCCGACCCACCACCTTCTCTTAACTGACCCGCACCTTAGAACTGAGCAGCTCGCCTAACCAGTTTGGCTCAGCAGATAGAGCGGATAGAGCGGATAGAGCGTCAGCCTGTGGATTTAAGGGTCCCAGGTTCCAGGTTCGATTCTGGTCAAGGGCATGTACCTTGGTTGCAGGCACATCCCCAGTAGGAAGTGTGCAGGAGGCAGCTGATCGATGTTTCTCTCTCGCTGATGTTTCTAACTCTCTATCCCTCTTCCTTCCTCTCTGTAAAAAAATCAATAAAATATATTTTTTTTTAAAAACTGAGTACCTCTTCTTCTGACAGCACCAAAAAGGTCTTAACTGAGCAGTAACTGAAGTGGCATACTGTCCCTTTAAAGAGCATATCAGTCACACAATAGAGAAAGCAAAGGGGTGATAGTTTAGCATGCATTCCAGCCGAGACAAAATCTTATTTAAAAAGGGAACTTAGATTTAAGAGGAATGGTCAGAGTGACTTTGAAAGACAGAGTCTTCTTTTCACTTACTATTCCTAACCAAAATGTCTCTGTTTACCATATGTTTACAGATCTAATTTTCCATTCTTTTAGATTGCAGATATACCAGATGGCACATAGATATCACCACTTCACATCTTTTAATACACACACAAAAAAAAATTGTTTTAAGAACATTTTCTCTTTCCAATTTTTCAATTACAGCTATTCAAGATTCTGCAGTGCAGTTTTTCATTGGGGATTTTTCCTGACAAACACTATCAGTCAGTATTCCTAAGTCATAGACGAAGAAAGACAATTCAATGAATTTTTGTCAATTAAAAAAAGAAAGCTAACGTTTGTTACGACACTTAAGTGTCTGTGAATAACTAAGTAGTAAGTGAACTACAGGAAGTAAATTAAAATTCATTCTTGCCTTCGAGAAGGAATAGTCTTCTTTGACCTTGAGATAATGCCCACAGCACACCAAAACTTCTAACTTTATATCAAATACAGTGTGATTGGCCTTCGATGCTATTTAAAACCACGAACCCTCACCTGGCCACTGTGGCTCAGAGGTTCAGCATAAACCCAGGAATCAAGAGGTCAGCAGTTCAATTCCCTGTCAGGACTATACGCCCTGGTCTCAAGCTCAATCCCCAGTAGGGGGCATGCAAGAGGCAGCCAATCAATGATGTTCTCTCTCATTGATGTTTCTATCTCTCTCACCCTCTCCCTTCTTCTCTCTCTAATATCAATAAAAACATAAAGTGAAATAAGACCACGAACCCTCTTCCCCCAGGTGACAGGGGAAATGGCATTCCCAGGTAACAGCCCTTACCTAATGAGATTAATTAGCTTCCCTGTGGGTGGAAGATACCTCTCCAGAACTATTTATTTTCCTGGGATTCTTGCTTCATCAGAGCTGGCAGGCAAACATGTGATCACTCCCTCTTCTCTCTTCCTCTTTCCTGACCTATTTCCTAAGAGGGAAGGCTGGTTGCTCAGCAACAGGCTTCTTGAGAAAGCACAGGGACCTCCGGCTCCCTGAGCTAGGGAATGGCTGGCAGCAGAAAGCCAGCCCCACTGAGGTGTGGGCACCCGCCAGGGGCTCTGGCCAGTCCAGCTCCCAGGCTGTCACGGCAAGGTGATGAGCCGTGCCTTCTGCAGCCCCCTATTGCTCAGCTGCAGAGTATCAAATGCCTTTGGAATACCAGTTACTCAATCAGAGTGACCGAAGTGCTTACGGAGGACTACAAGTCACCAGCCTCGCCTCGGAGCATTTAATAAATCAAAAAAACACACACACAAAAAAAGGATGGTTTCGTTCCAAGACGATGACTCTTGTGTTCACATGCGGGGGTAGACTGGGGAGCATAGCAACATCTCATTGACGCATTTAATGTCTTTATTTACGTATCGATCTGTGTGTCTATTTGTCTATATATTTATTCATTTACACTGGGGGATATTTGGTTTGTTAATAAACACACACAGCAAATATCAGACGAAGGTTATTCATTAGATTTCCCTGGCTTCAATTTTGCTGCCCTGCTATTTATATAATTGATTTTATATTTAAAAATTCACTTAGGTTTCCAGGAATTAAGACATTTCTTGGTGCTTTCTGTGAACAAAACAGTAGCGATGCCTACCTAAGCTCTAAATTGTTTTTAAATTCTAGCATCTTTTTGTCGTCAAAAGTTGCTGTGCTGCCCAAACTTTTCAATTGAATAAGAATAGTCATCTGATAGCCTTGTCCTAAGGGTTTAATATTTAATTCATGTGAGGTATATAGAACAGTTTACGGAATCCAGTAGGCACACAATAAATGCTGTTTTTCATTCTTTCATCAACGTCACCATCAGCATCATTCTTGTTATTTTGGAGTCCACTTGGGCATGGACCCTAGATCACTGATCTAACCTCATAAACTCGCTAAACTGAATTTTAATTTAGAAAAATAATTAAAATGAGTCAAAAAAGCCTTTATAAAATAATACTGTCTATTAGAAAAATTAGAAATGAATAGGCATTGTGCATAAATGATCTAAATGGCCCATTCTGTTTTGAATTTCTACATCGAGTTGAAAAAATTAGTCAGGGTACGAACCTTACACATGGAAAACCCTGCCACCCAAAGGTAGTTACAGACTGAAACTAAATTGTCCTTTTGGGACTGACGTGAATTTGATCCAGGAATCACTTTTATTTTCAATTTTCAACAGTGTTTTACTTTTTCTTTTTCTTTTTTTGTCAGTAGCTTTTTTTTGTCAGTTTTCTGAGCTGCATCTTAAGGGTGCTACATTTGTATTATGTACCCAAACGTATTGACGAGTAGAAATTTTCCTGAGTTATAGTCATGCATAGAATATAAAGGCCCGAAGGAAATAGGCTGCTTTATAAAAGAGTCACAGTCAAAAACAAATAAATAAATAAAGGAGCTGCGGTCTTATAAATACCATAGTATATGGATTCGGAATGGTAGACTGCACTCTGTATGACATTCTTCCAAAAATTAAAATACTCTTGGGGCCCTAGCTGGTGGTGGGCTCGGTGGAGAGAGTGTCAGCCCACAAACTGAAGAGTCAAGGGCACATCCGTTGGTTGCAGGCCCAGTCCCCGGCCCTGGTCACAGCACGCGTGGGAGGCAACCAATCGATGTGTCTCTCTCACATCCATGTTCCTCTCTCTCTCTCTCTCTCTCTCTCTCTCTCTCTCTCTCTCTCTCTCTCCCCCTCCCCGCCCCCATGCCACTTTCTCTAAAAAATCAATGGAAAAAATATCCTGGGGTAAGGATTAACAACAACAAAGAGAGTCACAGTCTTGGAGACAACGCACACTTGTGTCTTTTGAATGAACTAAATAAAACACTGAGTCTTTGCCTTTGGTCCAAATTGTGTGACCTCCAAGTGGTAACACGGACCATATTCTCTGTGATCAGGCGTCTGTCGGTGTCCTGGGACCTGGGGGAGGCATGGCTCACTCATCTTGTCTCACAGGCAGCCAGTGGAACGTGAAAACCAGACAACCTCATTTCCTTGCTTTCTTCCCGAGACGTCCCTGAACTTCCACCTGCTTTCCTCGGGAAAACAGAACCTCAGAATTCCCTTTACATGACGCTTTCTACTTCTCGCTTCGCCTCCTGACCTCAGCACGTTTAAAATATCGGGAGCGGACGCTTTAAAGACGTGCCACGTTTTCCAGCGGCTCCTATGATCAAAACGTACGGAACAAGTTAAAAACCCACTTTTTATCCCGTCAGCACAACCTTTGGTAACATATTCTGTCTCTTTCTCCTCATAGGAAGGTGCCCCGTTGAATAAAAACCTGATAAGGTTTCATTACAAAATCCAGCCCCACGGTAGGTCAAGCTGAACAAAAACTGAGGTTGCACACAAAGCAGAACTGGATGAAGATTTCCATGGCAGACATGAAAGCGGGCGAGGGTTGGGGTATAAATGAAAGAGCTGTAGAAAGGGGGTGCACGCACACTCTTTCATTTCTGCCTGGAGAGGCGTGAAGCGTGGGAGCCGGAACATGATCAAATGGCCCGGCTCGTATGTGACTAACTCGATAAAAACCACCAAGACCTAAATCTAAATTATAAAGCACGTTTATGAAGTCCCATCAGAAAGAACCGTTAGCTTTAGGTGTTTGACACAGACGTTCCGAACACTGAATAACAGCCCGATCGACGGGCAGTGAGGAGAGGAAGCTATGGCTCTGTCAGTCCTCACTTTCTCATTTGAGGTTCCTTCTCTCATGCTCCAAAACCCACAGGAAGCCAAGACTTGCACCCTGTTCTGGACGATTCGAGGGAGATAAGAAAGGTGCCCTATTACACTTAGAAGAAAGCTTGCGAATTTGGAATCCGGCAGCTGATCAATGGCTCGCTCTCATCATTGGTGTTTCCATCTCTCTCTCTCTTTCTCCTTTCCTCTCTTTGAAATCAAGACATATATATTAGTAGATAGATAGGTATAGATGATATAGATATATATAGATATAGATAGATATAGATATATAGATATAGATACAGGTATAGATATAGATTAGATAGATATATAGATTGATATAGGTATAGATATAAGTATAGATATAGATATAGATTAGATATAGATATAGGTATGGATTAGATATTTAGATATAGATATATAGATTGACATAGGTATAGGTATAGATATAGGTATAGATATAGATTAGATATATACAGATTGATATAGGTATAGATATAAGTATAGATACAGGTATAGATTAGATATAGATATAGGTATGGATTAGATATTTAGATATAGATATATAGATATAGGTATAGATTAGATATAGATATAGACACCATGCTGAATGCTTTCGAAAAGGGAAGTTGAAAATAAAAAAACAGGGACATGAATCAGAAGCTGTCCCTGACTCTGCATGTTGAGGCACAGTTGATGGCTGGTGCACCTTGGGGTCTTCGTGAATCCCAACAACCAAGCCAAATCACAACTGAAGAAGAATGACACAGTGCAGGCAGACTGTCTGACTTGCATATCAAGAGTAATTAAAGGTTCCCAGGGAAATCACGACGACCCTTTAGGCTCCAGCCAGGGCAGGAGCCAGTCAGCAGAGAACCCTAGTCCCTCCTCTGAGAGTGAGGCTTGAGTCCTACACTTGGGAGATAATTTTCCTTCTCTCTCGAAAAAGCAGAACATCTTTCAACACAAACCTTAAGGGCCTCTTACTTTTTTTTTTCCAGATTAAGTCCTAGACATACAAAACTATATTGGAGAAAAGGTAAATTTACAAATACATAACTGAAGAGAACAAACTAAAAACACTTTTCTCCATTAATTTAAAATGTTTACTTCAATTATGAGGCATCTTTACTTCTCTTAAGACACAGCAGAATATGTGGTTCTTTCTCTCTATTCTTTACCTAAAGGGGGAAGATATCATGAGAGAAGTTTATTTAACATTGTATTTAATTTGAGGAAGTAATTATTTATGTACATAAATATATATGTGTGTACATATATATGTAGGAAGAAAGGGAAAAAACCTTCAAATCTTGATTAGTCAAGATAAATGAAATCAAACTTGGTATCATTTATCACATGCAAAAATAGTTAAATAAACACCAATTTATATATAAGATCTACTAAATGTTTCAACTATCTTAACAATTTAATTATATTTATTGTAGGCCGAAACAATTATAGCAAGGTTGTAGGGTGCACAGTTAATAATACCAAAGTTCAATTGCTTTCCTACATAGCAGCAATGAAAAGGTCGAATTTGAAAATCAAAACAATATAATACACATTAGCATCAAAAATTCTTAAATACTTAAGTACAAACCAAACAAAATATGTATGAGATCTCTATGAGGAAAAGTACAATAATTGACAGAAGAGTGGAATGGGATGGACATACCTTACGCACACTCTTACATCTGGAGAGGTACAGACCAAAATGTTAGCAGTTGCTATTGGAAATAGAAGGGCAAATAAGTTATTTACCCAATTAGACAATAAGACACTCTGGAGAGGAAAAATAGGGAAGTTGTCCTTATCAAAGCAATGGACAAACAAGAGGATGGGTTCAGTTGTTCATTATCAATTTTCATCTCTGACTTAGTTCTAATGCTAGTATAACTGAGGCAATGATTGCGATAAACCTGTCCTCGAAAAATTCACATTGGTGCCTGCACATACTTTCAGATTTAGCTCCTTTGGATGGGCATCTCCTCTGCAAACAGAAACAAGACCGCTAGTCCACTCCACATGGCACGCTAATAGGAAATAACGCTCACACAGAACGTAAATCGATAGCATTCACTTCTCTCAAGCTGTGCCGTGCATGTATTTTCTCACCGTGCACAAGACGAAGAAGGCGGTGGGGAGGGAGACTTAAATGCTTCATGTGCAATGAGGTCCGTTCAGAAGCAGAAGAATCTGAGCGAAAATATGTGTGAGAAGTGGGGTTTGAAGAATTTCGTAAATTCCCTTTTCTATTTCTTTCCACTTAAAGGCAATTCCAATAGCTTGCTTCTACCCTGTAAGAGCGTACTGAGCTTTTAGCCTTGACAGAAAGCGGAACACACTGTCATTGTGCGAGAGCCTTCCTGCCGGGTGCCACCAGCAACTTTCAATTCTTTCTCAAGTGGAGAGATGGACGCTCTCGGCTAATTTCATCAGGAAGAGTCCAACCTCAGTTCCTGGGACTTTAAGACAGAATTATATTAAAATTTTAATAAAGTCTCTACATGCACGACTGATATTAAGATTCCAGTCATCCAAGTGATGCAAAAAATGTAATTCAAATGGAGACTAATTATGTTCAACCCATGTACCTAATGAACCACAGAATCTATAAAATAAAAAAAAAGACACGACTGAGAAATACTTTGCCTTATTTATTCATCGACCCCGTTTTGGAGTTCTGATAGGATGAATTAACGGCAGATACAGATGGTCTGACTTCATCGTTAATGTTTTTAAAATCTGAGAAAATGTGAGGAAAAAAAATCTTTTTAAAAAGCCAGGGTTAGAGGCCTGGAACTTGGATTCCCCGCTGCCTCTCAGCTTCCCCAGTAAACATTATGGGTGACTTCAGAAAACATCTAAACTAATAAAAGCGAAATATTAAAATTAACCGTTTCTTCAGGACGGCCTAAGCCACGCCCACCAGCCAATCAGAGTGACTGTATGCAAATTAGCCCAGCCAAGATGGTGGAGGTCGCAGCCCTGGGCTTCGCCATCTTGGGAGCCTGGGTCCTGGGAAGGTATCTGGGGCCCTGGGCCGCCAGATGCCTTCCCCGTGGAGAAGCTATGGGGGAAGCGGGGACCAGCCTGGCGGGACCCCGCAAGCCCCCTGCCGGGAGGACAATCGGGACCCCAACAGCCTCCCGGGGCAAGCGGGACCCCACAAGCCCCCTG